>ONZH01013738.1:0-40787 GCA_900303285.1 Rhinella marina
GCTATATATAAACAGTATACAGCTATATATACACAGTATACAGCTATATATACACAGTATACAGCTATATATACACAGTATACACAGTATACAGCTATACATACACAGTATACTCCCACATATACATATATATATAAATTATGCACACAGTACGGTTGTTGTGGTATATTTCATGGCGGTCTCTTTCTGACACCTCTCTGTATTTTGCAGCATTTCCGGCGTCCGTCACTGCATTGATGGATGAATTCAGGTAATAGTTTTGTCTCTTTAGCTGGGACCTCGATGACAGGATCAGGTTCCCTCAGGGTCCATGTATATCCTGTCAGTCTGGATTGTCACCTTGTGAACAGTCAGTAATGAGACAGTTGCATCCAATTGATGACTCTAGGAGACACATCAGACAGATCTACTGCCGGCCACATACAGGAGGATATTTCAACCACCACCAGAGTAAGGAACAAATCTCACACCATGGGAGTAAGGAAGGCGGCTCAGCCACCACCCAAGTCAGGAAGATATCTCAGCCAACATCAGAGTAAGGAACATGACTCACTCACCACAGGAGTAAGGAAGACATCTCAACCAAAACAGGAGTGAGGAAGACATCTCTGACACCACGGAGGTATGGAATATATCTTGGCCAATATGGGAGTAAGGAAGATATCTCAGCTACCTCAGGAGTAAGGACGATATCTCAGCTACCTCAAGAGTAAGGACGATATCTCAGCTACCTCAAGAGTAAGGACGATATCTCACCCACCACAGGAGTAAGGAAGATATCTCAGCTACCTCAGGAGTAAGGACGATATCTCAGCTAACACAGGAGTCAGGAAGATATCTCAGCTACCACAGGATCAGGAGATAAGCAGGACAAGATATCTCTTCTAGCCACACGATAGTAAGGAAGACATCTCGCCCACCACAGAAGTCAGGAAGATATCTCAGCCAACATCAGGGTAAGGAACAGACACTCACCACAGGAGTAAGGAAGACATCTCAACCAAAACAGAGTGAGGAAGACATCTCTGCCACCACACGGAGGAGTATGGAGAGGAAGATATCTCAGCTACCTCAGGAGTAAGGACGATATTCAACCCACCACAGGAGTAAGGAAGATATTCAGCTAACACAGGAGTCAGGAAGATATCTCACCCATCGCAGAATTACAAGATATCTCACCCCCAAGAGTCAGGAAGATATTCTCAGCACCAACGGAGTCAGGAAGATATCTCACCACCACACGACAGAGATATCACCACCACAGGAGTCAGAAGATATTCACCACCACACGATCAGGAAGATATCTACCACCACAGGATAGGAAGATATCTCAGGAGTATCTCAGGAGTCAGGAAGATTCTCAAGCCACAATGATAGTAAGGAAGACAATCTCGCTCACACCACAGGAGTACTCAGGAAGATATATCTCACCACCAAGGAGTAAGAAGATATCACCACAGGAGTCAGGAAGATATCTCACCCACCACAGGGTAAGAAGATCAGAAGATATCTCACCCACACAGGAGTAAGGAAGATAATCTCAGCTACTCAGGAAGTAAGACGATATCTCACCCACCACAGGAGTAAGAAGATATCTCGGCTAACACAGGAGTCAGGAAGATATTCTCACCCACATCTAGTAGGAAACATCTCGCCCCACAGGAGTCAGGCAAGGAGTATCTCCACCCACCAAGGAAGGATCGGAGTAGAAGATATCTTCACCCACCACAGGAGTAAGGAAATATCTCCACCCCAGAGTCGAAGATATCTACCCACAACACGTCGGAGATATCTCACCCACACAGGATAAGGAAGATATCTCACCCACCAGGAGTCAGCTCACCCACCACAGGATCGAGAAAGATATCTCACCCACCATAGATTCTCAGGAGTAAGGACATATTCTCATGATCGACATCTCGCACCACAGGAGTCAGGAAGATATCTTATCCACCAGAGAAGTAAGGAAGACATCTCAGCCATCACAGAAGTAAGGAAGATATCTAAGCCAAGAAGGGAGTAAGGAACACATCTCACCCACCATGAGCGTAAGGAGATTATCTCACCCACCACAGGACTAAGGAAGATATCTCACCCACTACAGTATGGAAGATATCCCATCCACCACTGAATTAAGGAAGACATCTACCCACAATGAGAGTAAAGAAGTTACCTCACTCACCAGAGAAATAAGAGACACCTCACCCACCACAGGAGTAAGGAAGATATCTCACCCACCACAGGAGTAAGGAAGATATCTCACTACCAGATGACCATGTCTTTCTAATTCGCATGATGGTTCCTGACTTCCGTGGTGTGTGGGTGAGACATGTTTTTTTACTCTAAAAGAGTGTGGGTGTCTTACTGACTCCAAAGGTGGATATGCAGCAGCGTGGAGGATGGGAGTGAGAGTGGCTCTGGCTGCAGCAATCATTCACAGTGGTAATTCCTGTATCAATGCTCAGTAAGGTAGGTGTAACACCTGTAGGTAGGGACAGACACGGACAGAACCCAGCCTGCTTTCCCTGCCTACTTGTTGAGCAAGCCCAAGGTAGCAAGACCACAAATGGTTGACGTTTCCAATTCTACTAAGGTGCAGAGACAGAAACACCTACAGACACACAACACAAAGACAGAGGTCTACATAAACGGGTCAAAATCAGGAGGACAATGCAGTACAAATCCTAAGAGACAGAGAGTGGTCCAAAGATCAGAACCAAGGTCAGAACCAGATGGGAAGCACAGTACAGATCCTGAGAGACAGAGAGTGGTCCAAAGATCAGAACCAAGTTCAGAACCAGATGGGAAGCAAAGTACAAATCCTGAGAGACAGTGGTCCAAAGATCAGAACCAAGGTCAGAACCAGATGGGAAGCACAGTACAAATCCCCAGAGACAGAGAGTGGTCCAAAGACCAGAACCAAGGTCAGAACCAGATGGGAAGCACAGCACAGTGGTCCAAAGATCAGAACCAAGTTCAGAACCGGATGGGAAGCACAGTACAAATCCCCAGAGACAGAGAGCGGTCCAAAGATCAGAACCAAGGTCAGAACCAGATGGGAAGCACAGTACAAATCCCCAGAGACAGAGAGCGGTCCAAAGATCAGAACCAAGGTAAGAACCGGATGGGAAGCACAGTACAAATCCTGAGAGACAGAGAGTGGTCCAAAGACCAGAACCAAGGTCAGAACCAGATGGGAATCACAGTACAAATCCTAAGAGACAGAGAGTGGTCCAAAGACCAGAACCAAGGTCAGAACCAGATGGGAAGCACAGTACAAATCCTGAGAGACAGAGAGTGGTCCAAAGATCAGAACCAAGGTCAAAACCAGTGGGAACAATACAATCCTGGCAGAGTGACAAGACAACATTCAAACAGGGAAAACCAGATGGATCAAAGGTGTCAAAGATAGAACACTGCAGATGGACACTACAAATCCAGAGAGTACAGGAGCTTCATGTATCTGTGGTGTTACATAGGACTGCAGGTGACATCTACTACATTATCTGTACTCAGAGAGTTATCACTGTGTTATCTGTGGTGTTACATAGGACTGCAGGTGACATCTACTACATTATCTGTACTCAGAGAGTTATCACTGTGTTATCTGTGGTGTTACATAGGACTGCAGGTGACATCTACTACATTATCTGTACTCAGAGAGTTATCACTGTGTTATCTGTGGTGTTACATAGGACTGCAGGTGACATCTACTACATTATCTGTACTCAGAGAGTTATCACTGTGTTATCTGTGGTGTTACATAGGACTGCAGGTGACATCTACTACATTATCTGTACTCAGAGAGTTATCACTGTGTTATCTGTGGTGTTACATAGGACTGCAGGTGACATCTACTACATTATCTGTACTCAGAGAGTTATCACTGTGTTATCTGTGGTGTTACATAGGACTGCAGGTGACATCTACTACATTATCTGTACTCAGAGAGTTATCACTGTGTTATCTGTGGTGTTACATAGGACTGCAGGTGACATCTACTACATTATCTGTACTCAGAGAGTTATCACTGTGTTATCTGTGGTGTTACATAGGACTGCAGGTGACATCTACTACATTATCTGTACTCAGAGAGATATCACTGTGTTATCTGTGGTGTTACATAGGACTGGCAGGTGACATCTACTACATTATCTGTACTCAGAGAGATATCACTGTGTTATCTGTGGTGTTACATAGATGCAGGTGACATCTACTACAAGTTATCTGTACTCAGAGAGTTATCACTGTGTTATCTGTGGTGTTACATAGGACTGCCAGGTGACATCTACTACATTATCTGTACTCAGAGAGATATCACTGTTATCTGTGGTGTTACATAGGACTGCAGGTGACATCTACTACATTATCTGTACTCAGAAGAATTATCACTGTGTTATCTGTGTGTTACATAGGACTGCAGGTGACATCTACTACATTATCTGTACTCAGAGAGCTATCACTGTGTTATCTGTGGTGTTACATAGGACTGCAGGTGACATCTACTACATTATCTGTAACTCAGAGAGATATCACTGTGTATCTGTGGTGTTACATAGGACTGCAGGTGACATCTACTACATTATGCCTGTACTCAGAGAGATATCACTGTGTTACTCTGTGGTGTTACATAGGACTGGCAGGTGACATCTACTACATTATCTGTACTCAGAGAGTTATCACTGTGTTATCTGTGGTGTTACATAGGACTGCAGGTGACATCTACTACATTATCTGTACTCAGAGAGATATCACTGTGTTATCTGTGGTGTTACATAGGACTGGCAGGTGACATCTACTACATTATCTGTACTCAGAGAGTTATCACTGTGTTATCTGTGTGTTTACATAGGACTGCAGGTGACATCTACTACATTATCTGTACTCAGAGAGCTATCACTGTGTTATCTGTGGTGTTACATAGGACTGCAGGTGACCATCTACCTACATTATCTGTATCAGAGAGATATCACTGTGTTATCTGTGGTGTTACATAGGACTGGCAGGTGACGTCTACTACATTATCTGTACTCAGAGAGTTATCACTGTGTTATCTGTGGTGGTTACATAGGACTGCAGGTGACATCTACTACATTATCTGTACTCAGAGAGTTATCACTGTTTATCTGTGGTGTTACATAGGACTGCAGGTGACATCTACTACATTATCTGGTACTCAGAGAGATATCACTGTGTTATCTGTGGTGTTACATAGGACTGCAGGTGACGTCTACTACATTATCTGTACTCAGAGAGTTATCACTGTGTTATCTGTGGTGTTACATAGGACTGCAGGTGACGTCTACTACATTATCTGTACTCAGAGAGATATCACTGTGTTATCTGTGGTGTTTACATAGGACTGCAGGTGACATCTACTACATTATCTGTACTCGGAGAGATATCACTGTGTTATCTGTGGTGTTACATAGGACTGCAGGTGACATCTACTACATTATCTGTACTCAGAGAGTTATCACTGTGTTATCTGTGGTGTTACATAGGACTGAAAGTGACATCTATTACATCATCTGTACTCAGAGAGTTATCACTGTGTTATCTGTGGTGTTACATAGGACTGCAAGGTGACATCTACTACATTATCTGTACTCAGAGAGTTATCACTGTGTTATCTGTGGTGTTACATAGGACTGCAGGTGACATCTACTACATTATCTGTACTCGAGAGTTATCACTGTGTTATCTGTGGTGTTACATAGGACTGCAGGTGACATCTACTACATTATCTGTACTCAGAGAGTTATCACTGTGTTATCTGTGGTGTTACATAGGACTGCAGGTGACATCTACTACATTATCTGTACTCAGAGAGTTATCACTGTGTTATCTGTTGGTGTTACATAGGACTGCAGGTGACATCTACTACATTATCTGTACTCCGAGAGTTATCACTGTGTTATCTGTTGGTGTTACATAGGACTGCAGGTGACATCTACTACATTATCTGTACTCAGAGAGTTATCACTGTGTTATCTGTGGTGTTACATAGGACTGCAGGTGACATCTACTACATTATCTGTACTCCAGAGAAGAGGAGATATCCCAACCCAATGGTTATCTGTGGTGTTACATAGGGATGCAGGTGACATCTACTACATTATCTGTATCAAGAGAGATATCACTGTGTTATTTCTGTGGTGGGTTACATAGGGACTGCAGGTAACATCTACTACATATCTTGTACTCAGAGCAGATATCACTGTGTTAATCTTGTGGTGTTACCATAGGGACTGCAGGTGACAATCTACTACATTAATCTGTACTCAGAGGAAGGATATCACCTTGTGTTATCTGGGTGTTAACATGGACTGCAGGGTGACATCTACTACCCATATGTGTACTCAGAGAGATTATCACTGTGTTATCTGTGGTGTTACATAGGACTGCAGGTGACATCTACTACATTATCTGTACTCAGAGAGTTATCACTGTGTTATCTGTGGTGTTACATAGGACTGCAGGTGACATCTACTACATTATCTGTACTCAGAGAGTTATCACTGTGTTATCTGTGGTGTTACATAGGACTGCAGGTGACATCTAACTACATTATCTGTACTCAGAGAGTTATTCACTGTGTTATCTGTGGTGTTACATAGACTGCAGGTGACATCTACTACATTATCTGTACTCAGAGAGTTTATCACTGTGTTATCTGTGGTGTTACATAGGGCTGCAGGTGACATCTACTACATTATCTGTACTCAGAGTTATCACTGTGTTATCTGTGGTGTTAAATAGGACTGCAGGTGACATCTACTACATTATCTGTACTCAGAGAGATATCACTGTGTTATCTGTGGTGTTACATAGGACTGCAGGTGACATCTATCATGTTATGTGTACTCAGAGAGATATCACTGTGTTACTTGTGGTATTACGTTGGCCTCGTCCTAGGGAGAAGACCGGGAGATCAGCCCTATACCTCCCTGAGCTGAGGCATAGGGCTGGCCTCCCGGTTTTCTACCTGAGCTGAGGCATAGGGCTGGCCTCACGGTCTTCTCCCTTAGGCGAGGCATAGGGCTGGCCTCCTGGTCTTCTCCATTTGGCGAGGCATAGGTCTGGCCTCCCAGTCTTCTCCCTTAGGCGAGGCATAGGGCTGGCCTCCCGATCTTCTCCCTTAGGTGAGGCATAGGGCTGGCCTCCCGGTCTTCTCCCTTAGGCGAGGCATAGGGCTGGCCTCCAGGTCTTCTCCATTTGGCGAGGCATAAAGCTGGCCTCTTGGTCTTCTCCATTTGGCAAGGCATAAGGCTGGCCTCCTGGTCTTCTCCATTTGGCGAGGCATAGGGCTGGCCTCCTGGTCTTCTCCCTTAGGTGAGGCATAAGGCTGGCCACCTGGTCTTCTCCCTTAAGCGAGGCATATGGCTGGCCTCCCAGTCTTCTCCCTTAGGCGAGGCATAGGGCTGGCCTCCCAGTCTTCTCCCTTAGGCGAGGCATAGGGCTGGCCTCCCTGTCTTCTCCCTTAGGCGAGGCATAGGACTGGCCTCCCTGTCTTCTCCCTTAGGCGAGGCATAGGGCTAGCCTCCCGGTCTTCTCCCTTAGGTGAGGCATAAGGCTGGCCTCCTGGTCTTCTCCCTTAAGCGAGGCATAGGGCTGGCCTCCCAGTCTTCTCCCTTAGGCGAGGCATAGGGCTGGCCTCCCAGTCTTCTCCCTTAGGCGAGGCATAGGGTTGGCCTCCCAGTCTTCTCCCTTAGGCGAGGCATAGGGCTGGCCTCCCAGTCTTCTCCCTTAGACGAGGCATAGGGCTGGCCTCCCAGTCTTCTCCCTTAGGCGAGGCATATGGCTGGCCTCCCAGTCTTCTCCCTTAGGCGAGGCATAGGGCTGGCCTCCCAGTCTTCTCCCTTAGGCGAGGCATAGGACTGGCCTCCCAGTCTTCTCCCTTAGGCGAGGCATAGGACTGGCCTCCCTGTCTTCCTCCCTTAGGCGAGGCATAGGACTGGCCTCCCTGTCTTCTCCCTTAGGCGAGGCATAGGACTGGCCTCCCTGTCTTCTCCCTTAGGCGAGGCATAGGACTGGCCTCCCTGTCTTCTCCCTTAGGCGAGGCATAGGGCTGGCCTCCCGGTCTTCTCCCTTAGGTGAGGCATAAGGCTGGCCTCCCGGTCTTCTCCCTTAAGCGAGGCATAGGGCTGGCCTCCCGGTCTTCTCCCTTAAGCGAGGCATAGGGCTGGCCTCCCAGTCTTCTCCCTTAGGCGAGGCATAGGGCTGGCCTCCCGGTCAGAAATGAGATTTATACTTTGTTTTTTTCAGTGGCATTTTGCATCGGGCCAATGGCGAGAGACGTGGACAGTCTGGTGATGACCATGAAGGCACTGTGGTGCGATGAGATGTTTCATCTTGACACAAGTGTTCCTCCAATGTATTTCAATGAGAAGGTAGTAAGATCTGATGATATGGAAGGGTCTATGGGGAGGATGAGGAGAGCCGGGGGAGGAGAAGGAACCTTCAGGATGGATGCGGAGCACTGAGGATTTCTCCAGAAAATCATGCTATGTTCCCTGATCCATTGGCCATGTTCTGCAGATGTTCTCCTCTACAACACCTCTCCGCATCGGATACTATGAGGAGGATGGATTTTTCCAGCCTAATCCCAGCATGAGACGAGTACTCCTGGAGACCAAGCAGCTTCTGGAGGAGGCCGGACACCAGGTGAGGAGGCGCATGGTGGGCTTGTCCTTGGTCTTTCTTATTGTGTTATATTTCATGTGAAGACATTGAATTAGTCAGAAGACACAACAGGTCTGCACCACTGAGGCACTTCTATTACTAGAAAGTCACACAGACTCCCCTGAGAGGTAAGGGTGGAGGATCATTAGTAATACAGCCACCTATACCACTCAGTGATAGAGGAACACAGTGGGGTCTAGTACTAGGAACCAGAACCTTCTATGGATTGAGAAAACCATCCCCAGATATAGCAGTCCTCGTCAGTGTCAGGGAATGACAACCATCCAGTAGAAGAGCGTCCTGGGGCCCGCACCTTGTATTTACCTCACGTCTGTTTCTTGTTTGATGCCAATGCTCTTTTTGTTCTCAGCTCATCCCATTCAGACCCCCACGGGTGTCCACCATGTTTGAGATATTCTTTAAGATGATGCTTGGAGATGGAGGAAGAACTTTAGTGGAGAAGTTGTACGTATGTTGTGGTCATACACCCGGGAGCCTGTGCAGAGCCCTACCCACATAACCGCTCTGTGTCTTCTGTTCCTACCAGTGACAACAACTTTGTGGACCTCAACCTGGAGCCCAGCCTTCTTCTCTACAAGAAGCCCCGTGTGATCAAGAGGTTACTCGCCTTTATTCTGCAGCCAGTTGTGAGTAGATGCAGGAAATGTGAGGGACCTCGGGGGCAATGTGTGAGTGTGGTGGTCTGATGAGTGTAGTAGTTGGTAATCACGGTTCCATAGCTCCCTCAGCCGGTGTGCAGGATAGCACCGAATTCCTCCGGGGCACACTGTTGTGTTGAGGGATCTCCTGCCAGATGGTGGGTGAGGTGCCCTTGATGGTCTGGGTTTTAGGTGCAGGGGAGGCAGGGTCCCTGAGGATCATGCCAGCACCCTTGGGTGAAAGTAGGTGATTAGTTCACACAATATGGAGACCAGTTCTCTTAAGGTCTTTTTCACACCAGCACCAGCACGGATCCAGCGGGTGAAGGGTGCCGCCGGATCCGTGCTGCCGCATGAACACATGTGGGGCCGGAGCAGCACATACACACATATATATACACACACACATACACATAAACATACACATACTGTCACGCTCTGGTGTGGAGGGAATAGCCACACCAAGCGTAAGAGGGAAGGGAAAAGATCAAACAAGGGAAACGGTCACCTCCTGCAGGTAACTCTGAAACTAGGCCTGACTGACTACCAGTATGAACAGGCCTTAGTTGTAGGAGAGTTCATACACAGGAACCTAATAACACCTGACCCTATACAACCCTGCAGCTAGTGACAGGGGAAAGAGTCAACCCGTTCCTCCAAGAGGATGGACGAACAGGAAACTCCAGAAGGCAAAACCACAACAGGGAAAAGTAGGATAAACACAATAGGGAAAATGACACTTATCTTAATGCAGATATTGCAGCAACCGGATCTCAGCCAAGATCAACACCACACACAACAAAGGTCAGCAGAAAGTATAAACCGCAAGGAATACTGGGAGAGGAAGGGATAAATAGGGGAAAGACAATCACCACACCCACAACAGCTGAGGGGAAGCGGTGTGGTAAACTGCAACCAAACCAAGAGGAAAACATGTCAAATTATGTCACTTTTGAAAGCCTAGCCGAACGCCTGCAACCTGATGCAAGTACATTCGTGGCACATACACAGACACATAAACATACACAGACACATAAACATACACAGACACATAAACATACACATACACTTACCTATTCCAGCAGCTCCCGACCTGACCAGCGAGGAGGACGGCGCGCACAAGGGTAAGTTTCCCCACAGTGCCACCTGCTGGAGGGAGGGGAAATTGCAGGGAGACGGATCCGTCCTGAACTCCATTGAAAGTCAATGGAGGACGTATCTGTCTACCATTGTGTCACACCAAACGGATCCGTCCCCATTGACTTGCATTGGGGGTCATTCCGGATCCGTCTTGGTGCGGATGCCCAGACTGGAGAGCAAACCGCAGCATGTTGCGGTTTGTTCTCCGGTCTGAAGACGGAACGGAATGCTTCTTGGAGCCTCCGTTGTCTTCAGTTCAGTTTTGTCCCCATTGACAATGAATGGGGACAAAACTGAAGCGTTTTATTCCGGTATTGAGCCCCTATGACGGAACTCAATACCGGAATATTAAAACGCTAGTGTGAAAGTAGCTTAACAAATTCCCAGCACTTTACTGAAGCTGATCCCAAGGTCATCAATGTGCACAAGTCACTTACAGCAGGAGCTTCTACAATGGCTCAGGATGTTACATAAGGGGTTGTTTTCCTCTTATCAATCCTCCTCTCTGGTTTCTCCAGGCCGGAGGGACGGACTATCTCTGCTGGACTGTACAGTCATATTCTTCTGTATGGCCTTTCTGACTTTGGTTATGGTGGGCAGCTGGTAGCTTAGAATCTCTCCACCAGATGCATAGGAGGCTACAGCCTGATAAACGACCATTGCCTTCCTCAACAATATTCTCCCTCCCTCTCTGGGTTGCCTGGATCTTCTGTAATCTTTCCCTTCTAGAGCTGGTCCATGGAACTAACTGTGGAGTTCAGATCAATGGCAGCGGAGATGTTGCTTCTACCTAAGACCACACAACCGCCCTATACTGCACCTTCCTCTTACAGAGAGCAGTGGGGTCAGCCCATATGCAACTCTGTGGGGACTCGGGCACATCTTCATCAGAGACAATTACAGCGTCCAGCAGAGCGTTTCAGGACATCTGATTAAGTTGTCCATCACATTTCAAAGGAGGCTTGTATGAAAAGAGCGATCTCCCAGGAAATAGAACCATCTCGCTAGCGCCACCTTGTGGAAATGGCTTCTTATAGGTCAAAGTCCAACTTTTTAACAAGGCTTGGGACAAGACAAGACAAGGGAAAATAGTCCAGATATCCATCTGTAGACAGCTGTTTCGGGGATGTCTACCCCTGCCGGTACAGACTAGGATGATGGCTCAGAGCGATGCCTTGAATGCAGCTTAGGCAATGGGCTGAATCAACTTAAAGGGACGAGTCCTGTATGGAGGCTTCCTGGAAGTACTCCTTGGTATGGAGGCTTACTGGAAGTATTCCTTGGTATGGAGGCTTCCTGGAAGTATTCCTTGGTATGGAGGCTTCCTGGACATACTCCTTGGTATGGAGGCTTCCTGGAAGTACTCCTTGGTATGGAGGCTTCCTGGAAGTACTCCTTGGTATGGAGGCTTACTGGAAGTACTCCTTGGTATGGAGGCTTCCTGGAAGTACTCCTTGGTATGGAGGCTTCCTGGACGTACTCCTTGGTATGGAGGCTTCCTGGACGTACTCCTTGGTATGGAGGCTTCCTGGCGTACCCTTGGTATGGAGGCTTCCTGGACGTTATGGAGGCTTCCTGGACGTACTCCTTGGTATGGAGGCTTCCTGGACGTACTCCTTGATATGGAGGCTTCCTGGACGTACTCCTTGGTATGGAGGCTTCCTGGACCTACTCCTTGGTATGGAGGCTTCCTGGACGTACTCCTTGGTATGGAGGCTTCCTGGAAGTACTCCTTTGGTATGGAGGCTTACTGGAAGTATTCCTTGGTATGGAGGCTTCCTGGAAGTACTCCTTGGTATGGAGGCTTCCTGGAAGTATTCCTTGTATGGAGGCTTACTGGAAGTATTCCTTGGTATGGAGGCTTCCTGGAAGTACTCCTTGGTATGGAGGCTTCCTGGACATACTCCTTGGTATGGAGGTTTCCTGGAAGTACTCCTTGGTATGGAGGCTTCCTGGACATACTCCTTGGTATGGAGGCTTACTGGAAGTATTCCTTGGTATGGAGGCTTCCTGGAAGTACTCCTTGGTATGGAGGCTTCCTGAAAGTACTCCTTGGTATGGAGGCTTTCCTGGAAGTACTCCTTGGTATGGAGGCTTCCTGGAAGTATTCCTTGGTATGGAGGCTTCCTGGAAGTACTCCTTGGTATGGAGGCTTCTGGACGTACTCTTGGTATACTGACTACTCCTTGGTATGGAGCTTCCTGGACGTACTCCTTGGTATGGAGGCTTCCTGGAAGTACTCCTTGGTATGGCGCTTCCTGGACGTACTCCTTGGTATGGAGGCTCCTGGACGTACTCCTTGGTATGGAGGCTTACTGGAAGTACTCCTTGGTATGGAGGCTTACTGGAAGTATTCCTTGGTATGGAGGCTTCCTGGAAGTACTCCTTGGTATGGAGGCTTCCTGGACATACTCCTTGGTATGGAGGCTTCCTGGAAGTACTCCTTGGTATGGAGGCTTCCTGGACGTACTCCTTGGTATGGAGGCTTCCTGGAAGTACTCCTTGGTATGGAGGCTTCCTGGAAGTATTCCTTGGTATGGAGGCTTCCTGGAAGTACTCCTTGGTATGGAGGCTTCCTGGAAGTATCCTTGGTATGGAGCTTCCTGGAAGTATTCCTTGGTATGGAGGCTTCCTGGAAGTATTCCTTGGTATGGAGGCTTCCTGGAAGTATTCCTTGGTATGGAGGCTTCCTGGAAGTATTCCTTGGTATGGAGGCTTCCTGGAAGTATTCCTTGGTATGGAGGCTTCCTGGAAGTACTCCTTGGTATGGAGGCTTCTTGGAAGTACTCCTTGGTATGGAGGCTTCCTGGAAGTACTCCTTGGTATGGAGGCTTCCTGGATGTACTCCTTGGTATGGAGGCTTACTGGAAGTACTCCTTGTATGGAGGCTTACTGGAAGTACTCCTTGGTATGGAGGCTTCCTGGAAGTACTCCTTGGTATGGAGGCTTCCTGGATGTACTCCTTGGTATGGAGGCTTCCTGGATGTACTCCTTGGTATGGAGGCTTACTGGAAGTACTCCTTGGTATGGAGACTTCCTGGAAGTACTCCTTGGTATGGAGGCTTACTGGAAGTACTCCTTGGTATGGACGCTTACTGGAAGTACTCTTTGGTATGGAGGCTTACTGGAAGTACTCCTTGGTATGGAGGCTTACTGGAAGTATTCCTTGGTATGGAGGCTTATTGGAAGTACTCTTTGGTATGGAGGCTTACTGGAAGTCTACCCCAAGTTGGCTTGTAAGAGATTCCTGAGTGGATATACTCCTTTCATGCTCCATGATGCCGCTTTGTTCTTCTCCAATTTTGTGCTTCCCCAACCCACTTTCTACAGCACTGTGCACCCCCCAGAGCTACACCTGATGATGTGGAGCCCCCTGCTGTGCCGGCTGATCCATCAACTCTTCAGGAGTCTGGGACCTTGCTCTTTTTTCCAGGAGGACTCTTATTTTGTACTGACATATTGGAAAACCATAATGCATCCTAAGTGTCCCTCTTTTGGACCGTAGTCCCTCTTTTCGTCCATAGTCCCTCTTTTCGTCCATAGTCCCTCTGTCCCTTGTTTGGACTGTAGTCCCTTGGTCCCTCTTTTGGACCGTAGTTCCTCTTTTGGCCCGTAGTCCCTCTTTTGAACCGTAGTCCCTCTGTCCCTCTTTTGAACCGTAGTCCCTCTGTCCCTCACTTGGACTGTAGTCCCTTGGTCCCTCTTTTGGACCGTAGTTCCTCTTTTGGACAGTAGTCCCTCTGTGCCTCTTTTGGACCGTAGTCCCTCTGTCCCTCTTTTTGACCGTAGTTCCTCTTTTCCTCTTTTGGACCGTAGTTCCTCTTTTGGACTGTAGTCCCTCTGTTCCTCGTTTGGACCGTACTCCCTTGGTCCTTCGTTTGGACCGTAGTTCCTCTTTTGGACTATAGTCCCTCTGTCCCTCTTTTGGACCGTAGTCCCTTTGTCCCTCTTTTGGACCGTAGTCCCTTTGTCCCTCTTTTGGACCATAGTCCCTTTGTCCCTCTTTTTGACCGTAGTCCCTCTGTCCCTCTTTTTGACCGTAGTTCCTCTGTTCCTCTTTTGGACCGTAGTTCCTCTTTTGGACCGTAGTCCCTCTGTCCCTCGTTTGGACCGTAGTCCCTTGGTCCTTCGTTTGGACCGTAGTTCCTCTATTGGACCATAGTCCCTCTGTCCCTCTTTTGGACCTTAGTCCCTCTGTACTTCATTTGGACCATAGTCCCTCGGTCCCTCTTTTGGACCGTAGTCCCTCTGTCCCTCTTTTGGACCGTAGTCCCTCTGTCCCTTTTTTGGACTGTAATCCTTCTGTCCCTCTTTTGGACCGTAATCCCTCTTTTGGACCGTAATCCTCTGTCCCTCTTTTGGACCGTAGTCCCTCTGTCCCTCTTTTGGACCGTAGTCCCTCTGTCCCTTTTTTGGACCATAGTCCCTCTGTCCCTTTTTTGGACCATAGTCCATCTGTACCTCTTTGGACCATAGTCCCCCTGTACTTCATTTGGACCATAGTCCCTCGGTTGCTCTTTTGCACTGTAGTTCCTCTTTTGGACCATAGTCCCTCTTTTGGACCATAGTCCCTCTGTCCCTCTTTTGGACCATAGTCCCTCTGTCCCTCTTTTGGACCGTAGTCCCTCTGTCCCTTTTTTGGACCGTAGTACCTCTTTTGGACCGTAATCCCTCTGTCCCTCTATTGGACTGTAGTCCCTCTTTTGGACCATAATCCCTCTGTCCCGCTTTTGGACCATAGTCCCTCTGTCCCTTTTTTGGATCGTAGTCCCTTGGTTCCTCTTTTGGACCATAGTCCCTCTATTGGACCATAGTCCCTCTGTCCCTCCTTTGGACCGTAGTCCCTCTGTCCCTCTTTTGGACCGTAGTCCCTCTGTCTCTCTTTTGGACCATAGTCCCTCTTTTGGACCGTAATCCCTCTGTCCCGCTTTTGGACTGTAATCCCTCTGTCCCTCTTTTGGACCATAGTCCCTCTGTCCCTATTTTAGACCGTAATCTCTTTGTCCCTCTTTTCGACCGTAGTTCCTCTTTTGGACCATAGTCCCTCTGTCCCTCTTTTGGACCGTAGTCCCTCTTTTGGACCGTAATCCCTCTGTCCCTCTTTTGGACTGTAATCCCTCTGTCCCTCATTTGGACCGTAGTCCCTCTGTTCCTATTTTGGACCGTAATCTCTTTGTCCCTCTTTTCGACCGTAGTTCCTCTTTTGGACCATAGTCCCTCTGTCCCTCTTTTGGACCGTAGTCCCTCTTTTGGACCGTAATCCCTCTGTCCCTCTTTTGGACTGTAATCCCTCTGTCCCTCATTTGGACCGTAGTCCCTCTGTTCCTATTTTGGACCGTAATCTCTTTGTCCCTCTTTTGGACTGTAGTTCCTATTTTGGACCATAGTCCCTCTGTCCCTCTTTTGGACCGTAGTCCCTCTTTTGGAGCGTAATCCCTCTGTCCCTCTTTTGGACTGTAATCCCTCTGTCCCTCGTTTGGACCGTAGTCCCTCTGTTCCTATTTTGGACCGTAATCTCTTTGTCCCTCTTTTGGACCGTAGTTCCTATTTTGGACCATAGTCCCTCTGTCCCTCTTTTGGACTGTAGTCCCTCTGTTGCTCTTTTGGACCATAGTCCCTCTGTACCTCGTTTGGACTGTAGTCCCTCTGCTCCTCTTTTAGACCGCAGTCACTCTGTCCCTCTTTTGGACCGTAGTCCCTCTGTCCCTCTTTTGGACCATAGTCCCTCTGTCCCTCTTTTGGACCATAGTCCCTCCGTCCCTCTTTTAGACCGCAGTCACTCTGTCCCTCTTTTGGACCGTAGTCCCTCCGTCCCTCTTTTGGACCATAGTCCCTCGTCCCTCTTTTGGACCATAGTCCCTCTGTCCCTCTATTGGACAGTAGTCCCTCTGTCCCTCTTTTGGACCATAGTCCTTCTGTCCCTCTTTTGGACCATAATCCCTCTGTCCCTCTATTGGACCGTAGTCCCTCCGTCCCTCTTTTGGACCATAGTCCTTCTGTCCCACTTTTGGACCATAGTCCCTCTGTCCCTCTTTTGGACCATAGTCCCTCCGTCCCTCTTTTGGACCGTAGTCCCTCCGTCCCTCTTTTGGACCGTAGTCCTCCGTCCCTCTTTTGGACCATAGTCCTCTGTCCTCCCTCTTTTGGACCATAGTCCTTCTGTCCCTCTTTTGGACCATAGTCCTTCTGTCCCTCTTTTGGACCATAGTCCTTCTGTCCCTCTTTTGGACCATAGTCCTTCTGTCCCTCTTTTGGACCATAGTCCTTCTGTCCCTCTTTTGGACCATAGTCCTTCTGTCCCTCTTTTGGACCATAGTCCTTCTGTCCCTCTTTTGGACCATAGTCCTTCTGTCCCTCTTTTGGACCATAGTCCTTCTGTCCCTCTTTTGGACCATAGTCCTTCTGTCCCTCTTTTGGACCATAGTCCTTCTGTCCCTCTTTTGGACCATAGTCCCTCTGTCCCTCTTTTGGACCATAGTGCCTCCGTCCCTCTTTTTGACCATAGTCCTTCTGTCCCTCTTTTGGACCATAGTCCCTCTGTCCCTCTTTTGGACCATAGTGCCTCCGTCCCTCTTTTTGACCATAGTCCTTCTGTCCCTCTTTTGGATCATAGTCCCTCTGTCCCTCTTTGATCCTTTTGACCAAAGGGAATGATTACATACAGTAAAAGTGGATTCATAAATGTACTAACTTGCTCCTGAACCATCGGTCCGGCTTCTGCCTGTAGATTGGACCAGAACTTCAGTGTTTGGTGCAGTTTGGACCTTACAATATCAATAATCCCATGACTTATATCCTAATATTTAAATTGATAATACAGAGCAAGAAACTATTTCTCCGGAGACTCCACACGCCGAAAAGAACTAAAGGAACTTCCACCTGAGCCTTGTGATGGGGGTCAGTAATTATGCTTTGGGCAGAGTTAGAGGCGGGGCCTAGTATGAAAATAAAAAAAGTTTACGATTTTAATTTTTTACAAGGGCACAGAGAAAAAGTTGCCCATTCTCACGGACCGTCCAAAAATTTCTGGACGGTTGATAATCCTGCTCACAAACTCCAAAAACTGACTACTACCCCCCAGTTTCACAGATATCACATCCCCCTCCCCTGTCTGTACTATCACTAGGGGGGCCGGGGATCACTACTCCCAACATCTGACTACTACCCCCAGTCTCATAGATATCCAGAAACACATCCCCTCCCCTGTCTGTACTATCACTAGGGGGGGCCGGGGATCACTACCCCCAACATCTGACTACTACCCCCAGTCTCATAGATATCCAGAAACACATCCCCTCCCCTGTCTGTACTATCACTAGGGGGGGCCGGGGATCACTACCCCCAACATCTGACTACTACCCCCAGTCTCATAGATATCCAGAAACACATCCCCTCCCCTGTCTGTACTATCACTAGGGGGGGGGGGGATCACTACCCCCAACATCTGACTACTACCCCCAGTCTCACAGATATCCAGAAACACATCCCCTCCCCTGTCTGTACTATCACTAGGGGGGGGGGGATCACTACTCCCAACATCTGACTACTACCCCCAGTCTCACAGATATCCAGAAACACATCCCCTCCTCTGTCTGTACTATCACTAGGGGGGGCGGGGATCACTACTCCCAACATCTGACTACTACCCCCAGTCTCACAGATATCCAGAAACACATCCCCTCCTCTGTCTGTACTATCACTAGGGGGGCCGGGGATCACTACCCCCAACATCTGACTACTACCCCCAGTCTCACAGATATCCAGAAACACATCCCCACCCCTGTCTGTACTATCACTAGGGGGGCCGGGGATCACTACTCCCAACATCTGACTACTACCCCCAGTCTCACAGATATCCAGAAACACATCCCCTCCTCTGTCTGTACTATCACTAGGAGGGGCCGGGATCACTACTCCCAACATCTGACTACTACCCCCAGTCTCACAGATATCCAGAAACACATCCCCTCCCCTGTCTGTACTATCACTAGGGGGGTCGGGGATCACTACTCCCAACATCTGACTACTACCCCCAGTCTCACAGATATCCAGAAACACATCCCCTCCCCTGTCTGTACTATCACTAGGAGGGGCCGGGGATCACTACCCCCAACATCTGACTACTACCCCCAGTCTCACAGATATCCAGAAACACATCCCCTCCTCTGTCTGTACTATCACTAGGGGGGGCCGGGGATCACTACTCCCAACATCTGACTACTACCCCCAGTCTCACAGATATCCAGAAACACATCCCCTCCCCTGTCTGTACTATCACTAGGAGGGGCCGGGGATCACTACCCCCAACATCTGACTACTACCCCCAGTCTCACAGATATCCAGAAACACATCCCCTCCTCTGTCTGTACTATCACTAGGGGGGGCCGGGGATCACTACTCCCAACATCTGACTACTACCCCCAGTCTCACAGATATCCAGAAACACATCCCCTCCCCTGTCTGTACTATCACTAGGAGGGGCCGGGGATCACTACCCCCAACATCTGACTACTACCCCCAGTCTCACAGATATCCAGAAACACATCCCCTCCCCTGTCTGTACTATCACTAGGGGGGGGGGGATCACTACTCCCAACATCTGACTACTACCCCCAGTCTCACAGATATCCAGAAACACATCCCCTCCCCTGTCTGTACTATCACTAGGGGGGCCGGGGATCACTACTCCCAATATCTGACTACTACCCCCAGTCTGACAGATATCCAGAAACACATCCCCTCCCCTGTCTGTACTATCACTAGGGGGGGCCGGGGATCACTACCCCCAACATCTGACTACTACCCCCAGTCTGACAGATATCCAGAAACACATCCCCTCCCCTGTCTGTACTATCACTAGGGGGGGCCGGGGATCACTACTCCCAACATCTGACTACTACCCCCAGTCTCACAGATATCCAGAAACACTTCCTCTCCTCTGTCTGTACTATCACTAGGGGGGCCGGGGATCACTACTCCCAACATCTGACTACTACCCCCAGTCTCACAGATATCCAGAAACACTTCCCCTCCCCTGTCTGTACTATCACTAGGGGGGGGGGATCACTACTCCCAACATCTGACTACTACCCCCAGTCTCACAGATATCCAGAAACACATCCCCTCCCCTGTCTGTACTATCACTAGGGGGGCCGGGGATCACTACCCCCAACATCTGACTACTACCCCCAGTCTCACAGATATCCAGAAACACATCCCCTCCTCTGTCTGTACTATCACTAGGGGGGGGGCGGGGATCACTACTCCCAACATCTGACTACTACCCCCAGTCTCACAGATATCCAGAAACACATCCCCTCCCCTGTCTGTACTATCACTAGGGGGGGCCGGGGATCACTACTCCCAACATCTGACTACTACCCCCAGTCTGACAGATATCCAGAAACACATCCGCTCCTCTGTCTGTACTATCACTAGGAGGGGGCCGGGGATCACTACTCCCAACATCTGACTACTACCCCCAGTCTCACAGATATCCAGAAACACATCCCCTCCTCTGTCTGTACTATCACTAGGGGGGGCCGGGGATCACTACCCCCAACATCTGACTACTACCCCCAGTCTGACAGATATCCAGAAACACATCCCCTCCTCTGTCTGTACTATCACTAGGGGGGGCCGGGGATCACTACTCCCAACATCTGACTACTACCCCCAGTCTCACAGATATCCAGAAACACATCCCCTCCTCTGTCTGTACTATCACTAGGGGGGGTCGGGGATCACTACCTCCAACATCTGACTACTACCCCCAGTCTGACAGATATCCAGAAACACATCCCCTCCCCTGTCTGTACTATCACTAGGGGGGGTCGGGGATCACTACCTCCAACATCTGACTACTACCCCCAGTCTCACAGATATCCAGAAACACATCCCCTCCTCTGTCTGTACTATCACTAGGGGGGGCGGGGATCACTACCCCCAACATCTGACTACTACCCCCAGTCTCACAGATATCCAGAAACACATCCCCTCCTCTGTCTGTACTATCACTAGGGGGGGCCGGGGATCACTACTCCCAACATCTGACTACTACCCCCAGTCTCACAGATATCCAGAAACACATCCCCTCCTCTGTCTGTACTATCACTAGGGGGGGCCGGGGATCACTACTCCCAACATCTGACTACTACCCCCAGTCTCACAGATATCCAGAAACACATCCCCTCCTCTGTCTGTACTATCACTAGGGGGGGTCGGGGATCACTACCTCCAACATCTGACTACTACCCCCAGTCTCACAGATATCCAGAAACACATCCCCTCCCCTGTCTGTACTATCACTAGGGGGGGGGATCACTACTCCCAACATCTGACTACTACCCCCAGTCTCACAGATATCCAGAAACACATCCCCTCCTCTGTCTTTACTATCACTAGGGGGGTCCGGGGATCACTACTCCCAACATCTGACTACTACCCCCAGTCTCACAGATATCCAGAAACACATCCCCTCCTCTGTCTGTACTATCACTAGGGGGGGCCGGGGATCACTACTCCCAACATCTGACTACTACCCCCAGTCTCACAGATATCCAGAAACACATCCCCTCCCCTGTCTGTACTATCACTAGGGGGGGCCGGGGATCACTACTCCCAACATCTGACTACTACCCCCAGTCTCACAGATATCCAGAAACACATCCCCCTCCTCTGTCTGTACTATCACTAGGGGGGGGGATCACTACTCCCAACATCTGACTACTACCCCCAGTCTCATAGATATCCAGAAACACTTCCCCTCCCCTGTCTGTACTATCACTAGGGGGGGGGATTCACTACTCCCAACATCTGACTACTACCCCCAGTCTCATAGATATCCAGAAACACATCCCCTCCCCTGTCTGTACTATCACTAGGGGGGGGGATCACTACTCCCAACATCTGACTACTACCCCAGTCTCATAGATATCCAGAAACACTTCCCCTCCCCTGTCTGTACTATCACTAGGGGGGGCGAGGATCACTACTCCCAACATCTGACTACTACCCCCAGTCTCACAGATATCCAGAAACACATCCCCTCCCCTGTCTGTACTATCACTAGGGGGGGCCGGGGATCACTACTCCCAACATCTGACTACTACCCCCAGTCTCACAGATATCCAGAAACACATCCCCTCCCCTGTCTGTACTATCACTAGGGGGGGCCGGGGATCACTACTCCCAACATCTGACTACTACCCCCAGTCTCACAGATATCCAGAAACACATCCCCTCCTCTGTCTGTACTATCACTAGGGGGGGCCGGGATCACTACTCCCAACATCTGACTACTACCCCCAGTCTCACAGATATCCAGAAACACATCCCCTCCTCTGTCTGTACTATCACTAGGAGGGGCCGGGGATCACTACTCCCAACATCTGACTACTACCCCCAGTCTGACAGATATCCAGAAACACATCCCCTCCTCTGTCTGTACTATCACTAGGGGGGGGCCGGGGATCACTACCCCCAACAATCTGACTACTACCCCCAGTCTCACAGATATCCAGAAACACATCCCCTCCCCTGTCTGTACTATCACTAGGGGGGGGGCGGGGATCACTACTCCCAACATCTGACTACTACCCCCAGTCTCACAGATATCCAGAAACACATCCCCTCCTCTGTCTGTACTATCACTAGGGGGGCCGGGGATCACTTCTCCAACATCTGACTACTACCCCCAGTCTCACAGATATCCAGAAACACATCCCCTCCTCTGTCTGTACTATCACTAGGAGGGGCCGGGGATCACTACTCCCAACATCTGACTACTACCCCCAGTCTCACAGATATCCAGAAACACATCCCCTCCTCTGTCTGTACTATCACTAGGGGGGGCCGGGGATCACTACTCCCAACATCTGACTACTACCCCCAGTCTCACAGATATCCAGAAACACATCCCCTCCTCTGTCTGTACTATCACTAGGAGGGGCCGGGGATCACTACTCCCAACATCTGACTACTACCCCCAGTCTCACAGATATCCAGAAACACATCCCCTCCTCTGTCTGTACTATCACTAGGAGGGGCCGGGGATCACTACTCCCAACATCTGACTACTACCCCCAGTCTCACAGATATCCAGAAACACATCCCCTCCTCTGTCTGTACTATCACTAGGGGGGCCGGGGATCACTACTCCCAACATCTGACTACTACCCCCAGTCTCACAGATATCCAGAAACACATCCCCTCCTCTGTCTGTACTATCACTAGGGGGGGCCGGGGATCACTACTCCCAACATCTGACTACTACCCCCAGTCTCACAGATATCCAGAAACACATCCCCTCCTCTGTCTGTACTATCACTAGGAGGGGCCGGGGATCACAACCTCCAACATCTGACTACTACCCCCAGTCTCACAGATATCCAGAAACACATCCCCTCCTCTGTCTGTACTATCACTAGGGGGGGCCGGGGATCACTACTCCCAACATCTGACTACTACCCCCAGTCTGACAGATATCCAGAAACACATCCCCTCCCCTGTCTGTACTATCACTAGGGGGGGGCCGGGGATCACTACCCCCAACATCTGACTACTACCCCCAGTCTCACAGATATCCAGAAACACATCCCCTCCTCTGTCTGTACTATCACTAGGAGGGGCCGGGGATCATTACTCCCAACATCTGACTACTACCCCCAGTCTCACAAATATCCAGAAACACATCCCCTCCTCTGTCTGTACTATCACTAGGGGGGGGGCCGGGGATCACTACCCCCAACATCTGACTACTACCCCCAGTCTGACAGATATCCAGAAACACATCCCCTCCTCTGTCTGTACTATCACTAGGAGGGGCCGGGGATCATTACTCCCAACATCTGACTACTACCCCCAGTCTCACAAATATCCAGAAACACATCCCCTCCCCTGTCTGTACTATCACTAGGGGGGGGGGATCACTACCCCCAACATCTGACTACTACCCCCAGTCTGACAGATATCCAGAAACACATCCCCTCCTCTGTCTGTACTATCACTAGGGGGGCCGGGGATCACTACTCCCAACATCTGACTACTACCCCCAGTCTCACAGATATCCAGAAACACATCCCCTCCTCTGTCTGTACTATCACTAGGGGGGGGGGGATCACTACTCCCAACATCTGACTACTACCCCCAGTCTCACAGATATCCAGAAACACATCCCCTCCTCTGTCTGTACTATCACTAGGGGGGGGGGGGGATCACTACTCCCAACATCTGACTACTACCCCCGTCTCAGAGAGGAATGCTGTTAACACCTTCAGTAACCTGGAGACCTCTGAGATCCCAGAGCCCGTATCTCCTAGGATCACCAGGTGACGGCACATTAATCAGGGTCATCAGAGGACGGCACATTAATCAGGGTCATCAGAGGACGGCACATTAATCAGGGTCATCAGAGGACGGCACATTAATCAGGGTCATCAGAGGACGGCACATTAATCAGGGTCATCAGAGGACGGCACATTAATCAGGGTCACCAGGTGACGGCACGGAGACAGAAACCTCCCCGTCACACGTCACCTTGCGTCAGATTTTACATGGGATCCTCAATCAAGATGGCGGCGGCCACAATTAAATGGATGAGGTGAGAACTTTTTGTTATCTTCATTTCAGGGAAAAATTGATTTGTTACCATAAAGTGAGAGGAAATTCAGCTTCGCAGCGAATCAAAGTTTTCCTGAAATTTGGATCAAAGTCCACTTTGGATACTTTGATTCACTCAACACTACTGTTGATGATGATGCTGGAGATGAAGATGGCGATGAAGATGATGGTGGTTATGGTGATGATTGTGGAGATGATGATGATGATGATGGTGATGAAGATGATGGTGGTTATGGTAATGACTGTGGAGATGATGCTGGTGATGATATCGGTCTCTGTATCCTATAAAAGTGTTCTTTCTCTAATGAAATTGCTTTATATTTCTTCTCAGTATCCAAGACTTTCCAGTACCTTAATTGCAGCATGTGGACCAAGGTGAGATGTCTTGTAGTCCTGTCCTCACCCACCTTCCCCCTAGTCCTGTCCTCATCCACCTTCCCCCTAGTCCTGTCCTCATCCACCGTCCTCCTAATCCTGCCCTCATCCACCGTCCTCCTAATCCTGTCCTCATCCACCGTCCACCTAGTCCTGTCCTCATCCACCGTCCACCTAGTCCTGTCTTCATCCACCGTCCACCTAGTCTTGTCCTCATCCACCGTCCACCTAGTCCTGTCCTCATCCACGTCCTCCTAATCCTGTCCTCATCCACCATCCCCTTAATCCTGTCTTCATCCACCGTCCACCTAGTCCTGTCCTCATCCACCGTCCACCTAGTCCTGTCCTCATCCACCGTCCTCCTAGTCCTGTCTTCATCCATCATCCCCTTAGTCCTGTCTTCATCCACCGTCCCACTAGTCCTGTCCTCATCCACCGCTCTCCTAGTCCTGTCCTCATCCACCGCTCTCCTAGTCCTGTCTTCATCCACCGTCCCACTAGTCCTGTCCTCATCCACCGCTCTCCTAGTCCTGTCCTCATCCACCGCTCTCCTAGTCCTGTCTTCATCCACCGTCCTCCTAGTCCTGTCCTCATCCACCGTCCTCCTAGTCCTGTCTTCATCCACGGTCCCCCTAGTCCTGTCTTCATCCACCGTCCTCCTAGTCCTGTCTTCATCCACCGTCCTCCTAGTCCTGTCCTCATCCACCGTCTTCCTAGTCCTGTCCTCATCCACCGTCCCCCCTAGTCCTTTCCTCATCCACCGTCCCCCTAGTCCTGTCCTCATCCACCTTCCACCTAGTCCTGTCCTCATCCACCGTCCTCCTAGTCCTGTCCTCATCCACCGTCCTCCTAGTCCTGTCCTCATCCACCGTCCTCCTAGTCCTGTCCTCATCCACCGTCCTCCTAGTCCTGTCCTCATCCACCGTCCCCCTAGTCCTTTCCTCATCCACCGTCCTCGTAGTCCTTTCCTCATCCACCGTCCCCCAGTCCTTTCCTCATCCCCGTCCCCTAGTCCTGTCCTCATCCACCTTCCACTTAGTCCTGTCCCCATCCACCTAGTCCTGTCCTCATCCACCGTCCCCTAGTCCTTTCCTCATCCACCGTCCCCCTAGTCCTTTCCTCATCCACCTTCCCCCTAGTTCCTGTCCTCATCCACCGTCCTCCTAATCCTGCCCTCATCCACCGTCCTCCTAATCCTGTCCTCATCCACCGTCCACCTAGTCCTGTCCTCATCCACCGTCCACCTAGTCCTGTCTTCATCCACCGTCCACCTAGTCTTGTCCTCATCCACCGTCCACCTAGTCCTGTCCTCATCCACGTCCTCCTAATCCTGTCCTCATCCACCATCCCCTTAATCCTGTCTTCATCCACCGTCCACCTAGTCCTGTCCTCATCCACCGTCCACCTAGTCCTGTCCTCATCCACCGTCCTCCTAGTCCTGTCTTCATCCATCATCCCCTTAGTCCTGTCTTCATCCACCGTCCCACAGTCCTGTCCTCATCCACCGCTCTCCTAGTCCTGTCCTCATCCACCGCTCCATCCCTAGTCCTGTCTTCCACGTCCCCTAGTCCTCATCCACCGCTCTCCTAGTCCTGTCCTCATCCACCGCTCTCCTAGTCCTGTCTTCATCCACCGTCCTCCTAGTCCTGTCCTCATCCACCGTCCTCCTAGTCCTGTCTTCATCCACGGTCCCCCTAGTCCTGTCTTCATCCACCTCACCGTCCTCCTAGTCCTGTCTTCATCCACCGTCCTCCTAGTCCTGTCCTCATCCACCGTCCTTTAGTCCTGTCCTCATCCACCGTCCCCTAGTCCTGTCCTCATCCACCGTCCCCCTAGTCCTTTCCTCATCCCGTCCCCCTAGTCCTGTCCTCATCCACCTTCCACCTAGTCCTGTCCTCATGTCCACCGTCCCCCTAGTCCTTTCCTCATCCACCGTCCCCCTAGTCCTGTCCTCATCCACCGTCCTCCTAGTCCTGTCCTCCTCCACCGTCCTCCTGTCCTCCTCCTATCGTCCTGTCCTCATCCTCCACGCGTCCTCCTAGTCCTGTCTCATCCACCGTCCTCCTAGTCCTGTCCTCATCCACCGTCCCCCCTAGTCCTGTCCTCATCCACCGTCCCCTAGTCCTTCATCCACCGTCCTCTGTAGTCCTTTCCTCATCCACCGTCCCCTAGTCCTTTCCTCATCCACCGTCCCCCTAGTCCTGTCCTCATCCACCGTCCACCTAGTCCTGTCCTCCATCCACCGTCTTCCTAGTCCTGTCCTCATCCACCGTCCCCCTAGTCCTTTCCTCATCCACCGTCCCCTAGTCCTGTTCCTCATCCACCGTCCCCCTAGTCCTGTCCTCATCCACCTTCCACCTAGTCCTGTCCCCATCCACCGTCCCCTAGTCCTTCTTCCATCCACCATCCCCTAGTCCTGTCCTCATCCACCGTCCTCCTAGTCCTGTCCTCATCCACCGTCCTCCCTAGTCCTGTCCTTCCATCCACCGTCCTCCTAGTCCTGTCCTCATCCACCGTCCTCCTAGTCCTGTTCCTCATCTCCACCTTCCACTTAGTCCTGTCCTCATCCACCGTCCCCCTAGTCCTGTCCTCATCCACCGTCCCCCTAGTCCTTTCCTCATCCACCGTCCCCCTAGTCCTTTCCTCATCCCACCGTCCTCGTAGTCCTTTCCTCATCCACCGTCCCCCTAGTCCTGTCTTCATCCACCGTCCACCTAGTCCTGTCTTCATCCACCGTCCGCCTAGTCCTGTCTTCATCCACCGTCCCCCTAGTCCTGTCTTCATCCACCGTCCCCCTAGTCCTGTCTTCATCCACCGTCCCCCTAGTCCTGTCTTCATCCACCGTCCCCCTAGTCCTGTCCTCATCCACCGTCCACCTAGTCCTGTCCTCATCCACCATCCCCCTAGTCCTGTCCTCATCCACCGTCCCTCCTGTCTTCATCCACCGTCCTCCTAGACCTGTCCTCACCCACAGTCCAGCTAGTCCTGTCTTCATCCACCGTCCTCCTAGACCTGTCCTCACCCACAGTCCACCTAGTCCTGTCCTCATCCACCGTCCTCCTAGTCCTGTCCTTATCCACCGCCCCCCTAGTCCTGTCTTCATCCACCGTCCCTCTAGTCCAGTCTTCATCCACCGTCCCGCCTAGTCCTGTCCTCATCCACCATCCCCTAGTCCTGTCCTCATTCACTGTCCTCCTAGCCCTGTCTTCATCCACCGTTCCCCTAGTCCTCATCCACCGTCCTTGTTAGTCCAGTCCACGTCCCACCGTCCTCCTAGTCCTGTCCTCATCCACCTTCCACCTAGTCCTGTCCTCATTCACCATTCCCTAGTCCTGTCCTCATCCACAGTCGTTGTAGTCCTGTCCTCATCCACCATCCCCTAGTCCTGTCCTCATCCACCTAGTCCTGTCCTCATCCACCGTCCCCTAGTCCCGTCTTCATCCACCGTCCCCTAGTCCTTTCTTCATCCACCGTCCTCCTAGACCTGTCCTCACCCACCGTCCACCTAGTCCTGTCCTCATCCACCGTCCTCCTAGTCCTGACTTCATCCACCGTCCCCCTAGTCCTGTCTTCATCCACCGTCCCCTAGTCCTGTCTTCATCCACCGTCCCCCTAGTCCTGTCTTCATCCACCGTCCCCCTAGTCCTGTCTTCATCCACCGTCCCCCTAGTCCTGTCCTCATCCACCATCCCCTAGTCCTGTCCTCATTCACCATCCCGTAGTCCTGTCCTCATCCAGTCGTTGTAGTCCTGTCCTCATCCACCGTCCCCCTAGTCCTGTCCTCATTCACCATCCCCTAGTCCTGACCTCATCCACAGTCTTTTTAGTCCCGTCCTCATCCACCGTCCCCCTAGTCCTGTCCTCATCCACCGTCCCCCTAGTCCTGTCCTCATTCACCATCCCCTAGTCCTGACCTCATCCACAGTCCTTTTAGTCCCGTCCTCATCCACCGTCCCCCTAGTACTGTCCTCATCCATCGTCCACCTTGTCCTGTCCTCATCTACCGTCCTTGTAGTCCTGTCCTCATCCACCGTCCCCCTAGTTCTGTTCTCATCCACTATCCCCCTAGTCCTGTTCTCATCCACTGTCCTCGTAGTCCTGTCCTAATCCGCCGTCCTCGTTGTCCTGTCCTCATCTACCGTCCTTGTAGTCCTGTCCTCATCCATCGTCCCCCTAGTTCTGTCTTCATCCACCGTCCTCGTAGTTCTGTCCTCATCCACTGTCCTTGTAGTCCTGTCCTCATCCATCATCCCCCTAGTTCTGTCTTCATCCACTGTCCTCGTAGTCCTGTCCTCATCCACTGTCCCCGTAGTCCTGTCCTCATCCACTGTCCCCCTAGTCCCGTCCTCATCCACCGTTCTCCTAGTCCTGTCCTCATCCACCATCCTTGTAGTCCTGTCCTTGTCCACCGTCCACCTAGTCCTGTCCGCATTCACCGTCCCCCTAGTCCTGTCCTCATCCACGGTCCCCCTAGTCCTGTCCTCATCCACCGTCCTCGTAGTCCTGTCCTCATCCACCATCCACCTAGTCCTGTCCTCATCCAGCATCCTTGTAGTCCTGTCCTTGTCCACCGTCCTCGTAGTCCTGTCCTCATTCACCATCCCCTAGTCCTGTCCTCATCCACAGTCGTTATAGTCCTGTCCTCATCCACCATCCCCTAGTCCTGTCCTCATCCACCTAGTCCTGTCCTCATCCACCGTCCCCTAGTCCCGTCTTCATCCACCGTCCCCTAGTCCTTTCTTCATCCACCGTCCTCCTAGACCTGTCCTCACCCACCGTCCCCCTAGTCGTGTCCTCATCCACCATCCCCCTAGTCCTGTCCTCATCCACCGTCCACCTAGTCCTGTCCTCATCCACCATCCCCCTAGTCCTGTCCTCATCCACCGTCCACCTAGTCCTGTCTTCATCCACCGTCCTCCTAGACCTGTCCTCACCCACAGTCCAGCTAGTCCTGTCTTCATCCACCGTCCTCCTAGACCTGTCCTCACCCACAGTCCACCTAGTCCTGTCCTCACCCACCGTCCACCTAGTCCTGTCCTCATCCACCGTCCCCCTAGTCCTGTCTTCATCCACCGTCCCCCTAGTCCTGTCCTCATCCACCATCCCCTAGTCCTGTCCTCATTCACCGTCCCCCTAGTCCTGTCCTCATTCACCATCCCGTAGTCCTGTCCTCATCCAGTCGTTGTAGTCCTGTCCTCATCCACCGTCCCCCTAGTCCCGTCCTCATCCACCGTTCCCCTAGTCCTGTCCTCATCCACCATCCTTGTAGTCCTGTCCTTGTCCACCTAGTCCTGTCCGCATTCACCGTCCTCCTAGTCCTGTCCTCATCCACGGTCCCCCTAGTCCTGTCCTCATCCACCGTCCTCGTAGTCCTGTCCTCATCCACCATCCACCTAGTCCTGTCCTCATCCAGCATCCTTGTAGTCCTGTCCTTGTCCACCGTCCTCGTAGTCCTGTCCTCATCCACCATCCACCTAGTCCTGTCCTCATCCAGCATCCTTGTAGTCCTGTCCTTGTCCACCGTCCTCGTAGTCCTGGTGGATCACAGAGCTGACCACAGGATCACCGGGTATACTTATGTACTTATGTAGCAGACACAACCAATCAGTTTTTTTGATTGCTTCTTTTATTTAGTTCGTTTCAGATATTTTTCAGCACCAGTATCAGACATACACCAGGGCAGAGTTTCCGGCCCTATTTATTTGGTGTCTTATTTCAAGCTGAAAAAAATAGACAAAAACATTCTTTTAGAAAAATGATGCAAAGTCCAAAGCTTTAACATCAAGGGCTCAAGAATATCAATACAAGTCAATGGTGAATATATAACTGGTGGGAAGATTAGGAGATGATACTGGTCTGAAGCTGGGGAGATACAAGATTACAGGAGAAGATATCAATACAAGTCAATGGTGAATATATAACTGGTGGGGAGATTAGAAGATGATACTGGTCTGAAGCTGGGGAGATACAGGATTACAGGAGAAGATATCAATACAAGTCAATGGTGAATAGATAACTGGTGGGGAGATTAGAAGTGATACTGGTCTGAAGCTGGGGAGATACAGGATTACAGGAGAAGATATCAATACAAGTCAATGGTGAATAGATAACTGGTGGGAAGATTAGGAGATGATACTGGTCTGAAGCTGGGGAGATACAGGATTACAGGAGAAGATATCAATACAAGTCAATGGTGAATATATAACTGGTGGGAAGATTAGGAGATGATACTGGTCTGAAGCTGGGGAGATACAGGATTACAGGAGAAGATATCAATACAAGTCAATGGTGAATATATAACTGGTGGGAAGATTAGGAGATGATACTGGTCTGAAGCTGGGGAGATACAGGATTACAGGAGAAGATATCAATACAAGTCAATGGTGAATATATAACTGGTGGGAAGATTAGGAGATGATACTGGTCTGAAGCTGGGGAGATACAGGATTACAGGAGAAGATATCAATACAAGTCAATGGTGAATATATAACTGGTGGGAAGATTAGGAGATGAAGCTGGGGTGTAGGAGGGCGGGAATATATGACATGTATATAACAGGAGGGGTGTAAGAGGGCGGGAATATATGACATGTATATAACAGGAGGGTGTATGAGGGCTGGGAATATATGACATGTATATAACAGGAGGGGTGTATGAGGGCGGGGAATATATGACATGTATATAACAGGAGGGGTGTAAGAGGGCGGGAATATATGACATGTATATAACAGGAGGGGTGTATGAGGGCGGGAGTATATGACATGTATATAACAGGAGGGGTGTATGAGGGCGCAGTATATGACATGTATATAACAGGAGGGGTGTATAGGGTGGAGTATATGACTGTATATAACAGGAGGGGTGTATGAGGCGGCAGTATATGACATGTATATAACAGGAGGGTGTATGAGGGCGGGAGTATATGACATGTATATAACAGGAGGGTGTATAGGGCGCAGTATATGTCATGTATATAACAGGAGGGCTGTGTATGAGGGTGGAGTATATGACATGTATATAACAGGAGGGTGTATGAGGGCGGCAGTATATGACATGTATATAACAGGAGGGGTGTATGAGGGCGGCAGTATATGACATGTATATAACAGGAGGGGTGTATGAGGGCGGCAGTAATGACATGTATATAACAGGAGGGGTGTATGAGGGCGGCAGTATATGACATGTATATAACAGGAGGGGTGTATGAGGGTGGGAGTATATGACATGTAATATAACAGGAGGGGTGTATGAGGGCGGCAGTATATGACATGTATATAACAGGAGGGGTGTATGAGGGCGGGAGTATATGACCTGTATATAACAGGAGGGGTGTATGAGGGCGGCAGTATATGACATGTATATAACAGGAGGGGTGTATGTGGGCGGGAGTATAGACATGTATATAACAGGAGGGGTGTATGAGGGTGGGAGTATATGACATGTATATAACAGGAGGGGTGTATGAGGGCGGCAGTATATGACATGTATATAACAGGAGGGTGTATGAGGGCGGCAGTATATGACATGTATATAACAGGAGGGGTGTATGAGGGCGGGAGTATATGACATGTATATAACAGGAGGGGTGTATGAGGGCGGGAGTATATGACATGTATATAACAGGAGGGGTGTATGAGGGCGGGAGTATATGACATGTATATAACAGGAGGGGTGTATGAGGGCGGGAGTATATGACTGTATATAACAGGAGGGGTGTATGAGGGCGGCAGTATATGACATGTATATAACAGGAGGGTTGTATGAGGGCGGCAGTATATGACATGTATATAACAGGAGGGTGTATGAGGGCGGGAGTATATGACATGTATATAACAGGAGGGGTGTATGAGGGCGGGAGTATATGACATGTATATAACAGGAGGGGTGTATGAGGGCGGGAGTATATGACATGTATATAACAGGAGGGGTGTATGAGGGCGGGAGTATATGACATGTATATAACAGGAGGGGTGTATGAGGGCGGGAGTATATGACATGTATATAACAGGAGGGGTGTATGAGGGCGGGAGTATATGACATGTATATAACAGGAGGGGTGTATGAGGGCGGAGAGTATATGACAGTAGTAATCAACAGGAGGGGTGATGAGGGCAGGAGTTGGTTACAGGGGTATGAGGCGGGAGGTATATACGTATACTAACAGGAGGGGTGTATGAGGGTGGGAGTATATGACCTGTATATAACAGGAGGGGTGTATGAAGGGCAGGCATGTATAGTGACATGTAATATAACAGGAGGGTGTATTGAGGGCGGGGATGTATATGAACATGTAATATAACAGGAGGGGTGGTATGAGGGCGGGAGTATATGACATGTATATAACAGGAGGGTGTATGAGGGGCGGGAGTATATGACATGTATATAAAGGAGGGGTGTATGAGGGCGGCAGTATATGACATGTATATAACAGGAGGGGTGTATGAGGGCGGCAGTATATGACCTGTATATAACAGAGGGTGTATGTGGGCGGGAGTATATGACCTGTATATAACAGGAGGGGTGTATGTGGGTGGAGTATATGAATGTATATAACAGGAGGGGTGTATGTGGGCGGGAGTATATGACATGTATATAACAGGAGGGTGTATGAGGGCAGGAGTATATGACATGTATATAACAGGAGGGGTGTATGAGGGCGGGAGTATATGACATGTATATAACAGGAGGGTTGTATGAGGGCGGGAGTATACGACATGTATATAACAGGAGGGGTGTATGAGGGCGGCAGTATACGACATGTATATAACAGGAGGGGTGTATGAGGGCGGCAGTATATGACATGTATATAACAGGAGGGGTGTATGAGGGCGGGAGTATATGACATGTACATAACAGGAGGGGTGTATGAGGGCGGGAGTATATAACATGTATATAACAGGAGGGGTGTATTCCTTGGGTACCAGACCCTCGGCCTGTGTCAGCTTCGAGTAACTTAACCGGATAGCGGTTCTCTTTAGGGACATGATCTGACTCTGCTCCCGGAAATCCATCTAATTCTTTTGGCCCAATATGGCCCAATTCTCTAAGTCGATCACCTGATAATGCTCCCCTAGAGTGCCCTCATTAGTAGAAGAGCCCACTAGTATTAATAATGCCCTTACAGAGCCCCCAGTAGAAATAAGGCCTCCTATTGTTCCCCCAGTGGTAATAAAGCTCTCTACAGACCCCTCAGTAGTAAGACCCCACATAATGCTCCTAGCAGAAATAAGGTGGATCTATAAGTCCCTCCCATGGAGCCCCCAGTAGTACTAAGTACTAGTAGACCACCTATAATGTACCCTGGATTTATAATACCCCCTCAGTGCCCCCAGTATTCGTAATGCCCTCTACTGTTATAATGCTCATCATGAAGTGCCCCAATATTTAAATCGCCCTTTATTGTTACAATGCTTGCCCTGAAGTGCCCCTGTAGTAATAAGAATGCCTAATGTCCCCTGGATTTTTAATACCCCCACAGTGTCCCCAGTATTTATAATGCTCACCCTGAAGTGCCCCCTGTAGTTATATTCCTCCATTTACTGTCCTCAGAAAATATAATTCCTCAGCCCCTCTACCAAACAGTCCCATGTATATAACATTATTTCTCTCCCTCCGCCATAGAGTCCCATGTAAATACCATCACACTATTTCTCCTGCCTCCTTCAACATACAGTCCCATGTAAAGAACATTACCCCCTCCCCAGCCACCTTCTACATACAGTCCCATGTAAAGAACATCACCCCCTCCCCAGCCACCTTCTACATACAGTCCCATGTAAAGAACATCACCACCTCCCCAGCCACCTTCAAACATTACAGTCCCATGTAAAGATCACCACCTCCCCAGCCACCTTCAACATACAGTCCCATGTAAAGAACATCACCCCCTCCCCAGCCACCTTCTACATACAATCCCATGTAAAGAACATCACCACCTCCCCAGCCACCTTCTACATACAGTCCCATGTAAAGAACATCACCCCCTCCACACCCACCTTCAACATAAAGTCCCATGTAAAGAACATGACCGCTTCCCCAGCCACCTTCTACATACAGTCCCATGTAAAGAACATCACCCCTTCCCTAGCCACCTTCTACATACAATCCCATGTAAAGAACATCACCCCCTCCCCAGCCACCTTCTACATAAAGTCCCATGTAAAGAACATGACCCCTTCCCCAGCCACCTTCTACATACAGTCCCATGTAAAGAACATCACCCCTTCCCTAGCCACCTTCTACATACAATCCCATGTAAAGAACATCACCCCCTCCCCAGCCACCTTCTACATACAGTCACATGTAAAGATCACCCCCTCCCCAGCCACCTTCTACATACAGTCCCATGTAAAAACATCACCCCCTCCACACCCACCTTCAACATAAAGTCCCATGTAAAGAACATGACCCCTTCCCCAGCCACCTTCTACATACAGTCCCATGTAAAGAACATCACCCCTTCCCTAGCCACCTTCTACATACAATCCCATGTAAAGAACATTACCCCCTCCCCAGCCACCTTCTACATACAGTCCCATGTAAAGAACATCATCCCTCCCCAGCCACCTTCTACATACAATCCCCTGTAAAGAACATCACCCCTTCCCCAGCCACCTTCTACATACAATCCCCTGTAAAGAACATCACCCCTTCCCCAGCCACCTTCTACATACAGTCCCATGTAAAGAACATCACCCCTCCCCAGCCACCTTCTACATACTGTCCCATGTAAAGAACATCACCCCTCCCCAGCCACCTTCTACATACAGTCCCATGTAAAGAACATCACCCACCTCCCCAGCCACCTTCTACATACAGTCCCATGTAAAGAACATCACCCCCTCCCCAGCCACCTTCTACATACAGTCCCATGTAAAGAACCCCATTCACTCCCCTCCCCCAGCAACCTTCTACATACAGTCCCATGTAAAGAACATCACCCCCTCCCCAGCCACCTTCTACATACAGTCCCATGTAAAGAACATCACCCCCTCCCCAGCAACCTTCTACATACAGTCCCATGTAAAGAACATCACCACCTCTCCAGCCACCTTCAACATACATTCCCATGTAAAGAACATCACCACCTCCCCAGCCACCTTCAACATACAGTCCCATGTAAAGAACATCACCCCCTCCACAGCCACCTTCAACATAAAGTCCCATGTAAAGAACATGACCCCTTCCCCAGCCACCTTCTACATACAGTCCCCATGTAAAGAACATCACCCTTCCCTAGCCACCTTCTACATACAGTCCCATGTAAGATCACCCCCTCCCCAGCCACCTTTCTACATACAGTCCATATAAAGAACATTACCCCTCCTCAGCCACCTTCTACATACAGTCCATGTAAAGAACATCACCCCCTCCCCAGCCACCTTCTACATACAGTTTCAATGTAAAGAACATCATCCCCCTCCCCAGCCACCTCTACATACAATCCCCTGTAAAGAAGATCACCCCTTCCCCAGCAACCTTCTACATACAGTCCCATGTAAAGAACATCACCCCTCCCCAGCCCACCTTCTACATACAGTCCCCTGTAAAGAAGATCACCGCCTCCCCAGCAACTTCTACATACAGTCCCATGTAAAGAACATCACCACCTCCCCAGCCACCTTCAACATACAGTCCCATGTAAAGAACATCACCCCCTCCACAGCCACCTTCAACATACAGTCCCATGTAAAGAACATCACGCCTTCCCCAGCCACCTTCTACATACAGTCCCATGTAAAGAACATCACCCCTTCCCTAGCCACCTTCTACATACAGTCCCATGTAAAGAACATCACTCCCTCAACTTTCAGTCCCATGTAAATAACATCCCTCTGCCCCACTATCCCATATAAATAACTTCCCTCCCTTCAGCCCTGACATACAGTCCCAGTTAATTAACTACAACCCCCAGCATTGCTCTGCTCTCCCTTCACTTACCTCTCCTCATGTAGTAGACCTCACCTCAGCTTCTTCCCAGGACCTCTCTTCACTGCTGAGCCGCCCTCTCCTGCACTGGTCAGTGTGGTCACATGATGGTGACATCATCCGAGGTCCTTTTCAGCTACTGCATTTAGAACTGATCACATGACCTGTGAGGTCATCACAGGTCCTTCAGATTTTGCAGGGCATTAGGTTCAATTGTATTGCCGTCCTGAGGACGGCAATACAGTTGTATCTTCCTGGCCGGCAAGACATTCGGGGCCTGGGAGAAAATATCAGGGGCCCAAGCCCCGAATGTTTTAGCCTAGCAACGCCCCTGCCTCCACTATAGATGTCGCTCTACATTTTCAGATGAATATAAGGTCATTAACATAACAATATTGCGAGGCATAAATATAATGGACCTCAAAAATCCTCAAAGAGAGTTTGGCAAAAACTTGGGGCAAATCAGGTACCCATAGTGGTCCCCCCAGAGCAGGGTTGCCAACCAGACTTTTTCTTTTTTCTGTACAACTTATCCCAAAATCACGGACATCCAAAAATATTTACGGACAAATAGGAAAACCATAATGAATGATAAACATTATAAGTAATACATGTCTATAGCTCAATATACTGTTAAGACCTCACTACCAGCATCTACTATGAGCTATAAAGTGAAAAGACTTACCACCACAATATTCTAGTCAATTACCACCAGCCTCAAAAAAATCACGGACACAACTATTTTTTTTCACGGACACAGGAAAAAAGTCACCTACTTTTACGGACTGTCCAGAAATTTCTTGACGGTTGGCAGCCCTGCCCCAGAGTCTGAAAGGAGAAGACCTTATGACTTAGAATGAACCTAATGCTCTCCTGTATTGGATCTGATGCATCTCGGGTCCACCGGTGGTACCTGCTCTTCAAGTCTCAGCATCAATGTAATGAGACCGTGTGAGAGACGAGACCCCTGAGATGATTGGGCGTCCCAGGGGATACTCTGATATTAGGGAGATGGCTGGTACCAGATGGTTAACTAGAATGTCCAGTATCTTATAGTCATATGCTAAGTGAAGTCAAGTCCTCAGTTCCTTCTGGTACTGTGCGGCATAGTTCACAGTATTTGTCGTCCTTGTTCTGGCTAAGGTCCCCTCCCCCACTGCGGATTTCCATATTCTCATTAGATTGCTTTTTTGATGATTAAGTCTTGTAAGACCATTATTGAAGTTACTGTCTGTACAGCTTCAGGAACTTGTGCGATGTACAAGCTGCAGATGTCTAGAGTGAGACAGGCCCGTAGATACTAATGGCGTCTCACTGCTGGAGGAAGATTCTCACTTCTAATGTGACTGCGGCCTTTCATCCACCAATCATCCTTCTGAGAATTAGGGCGCTTCTTCTGAAGGCTCCTTCTGGGGCAGCTCCACCCTTCGACTGGAGACCATGTACTTGCGCTCATCACCTGAGATGTACTTACCTGATGTTGCGTCTTTTCCTCTGTTCCTCACACAGTGAGCACTTACCTATCCTTTGGAACCCGTAGAAGTGACATTTCTATATCTCTCCCCTTCTAGGTCTGTGAAGGATCACTGGGCAGATCTGATGGAGATGGAGGTACAGGACCTTTTAAGACTTTACCCCAGATGTGTCTTTTCGTCTTGGCTTCAGACTTCCTGAGATGAGCGGCGCCTGATGAGCAGCTCTCAAGGTTAGGGTTATCTGGAGCCAAGAGGAAAGGTGATGAAGCAGCCATGTCCGGCAGGTCGTGTGACGGCAGATCCCTCACGTATCTTCATTGTTGAATGTCTTGAGACAGAACGTGAGCTGCGGACAAGCCCCCAGCTCCATAGCCCCCCACATATTACAGGCTCCTCAGTTATGTCTCAATAATACATATATCCGGCTTATTACAGTAATTGTTAGCTTTTGTGGTTTCTGCTCTTTTCCAGGATTATCGGAGAGAATTCATCAGTGAATGGAGGAAGTGGAGTCTGGACGTGGTCCTCTGCCCAATGTTGGGTCCGGCCTTCAACAAAGGCTATCCAGGGCAGTTTCTTGGTAATTCTGTGGCTTCATGCCTCAGTAGGGGTGTGAATATTTCTGATGATGCAGATAGACACCATGTGGTAATGTAGAGGACCTGGTTGACCTCTGTCTTGCCCCCAGCCCCGATCTGCTACACCATGCTCTACAACATTCTGCATTTTCCGGCTGGAGTCGTCCCTGTTGGTTCCGTCACCGCAGAAGATGAAGAGAAGCTGAAGCTTTACAGAGGCTACAGCAACGACCCCTGGGACAAACTCTTCAAGAAAGTGAGTATAATGGCAGCAGGGAGGATGGCAGTAGTCTTCCTAGGAAACAGTACATCTCTATATATAATGGGCGGTGGTCTCTTCTTGCTGCTGTCTCTGCAGGCTGTCGAAGATGGGGTGGGTCTGCCCCTGTCTGTCCAGTGTGCCGCGCTCCCCTATCAAGACGAGCTCTGCCTGCGCCTCATGAAGGAAATTGAGACCCTCAGCAGTCGCCATCACTAGAGGGGGAGGTGGACACCTGCTGAAGGGTGATAGGGTCCGAAGTATCAGCAGACCTCCAATATATCAGGTGGTGGGAGAAGGGACGGCTCCAGTCTGTCTGGTAGGGGTTAATAAACAGAGTGGGGGGGGGGTGTTAATGTACCGGGGAGATATATAACAGGAGGTGGGGGTAATATACTGGGGTGAATATAACAGGAGGTGGGGTAATATACTGGGGTGATATATAACAGGAGGTGGGGTAAATATACTGGGGTGATATATAACAGGAGGTGGGGGTAATATACTGGGGTGATATAATAACAGGAGGTGGAGGGGTATATATACTGGGGTGATATATAACAGGAGGTGGCGGTGGAGGTAATATACTGGGGTGATATATAACAGGAGGTGGGGGTAATATACTGGGGTGATATATAACAGGAGGTGGGGGTAATATACTGGGGTGATATATAACAGGAGGTGGAGGTAATATACTGGGGTGATATATAACAGGAGGTGGGGGTAATATACTGGGGTGATATATAACAGGAGGTGGGGTAATATACTGGGGTGATATATAACTGGCGGTGGAGGTAATATACTGGGGTGATATATAACAGGAGGTGGGGTAAATATACTGGGGTGATATATAACAGGATGGTGGAGGTAATATACTGGGGTGATATATAACTGGCGGTGGGGTAATATACTGGGGTGATATATAACAGGAGGTGGGGGGTAATATACCTGGGGTGATATATAACAGGTGGTGGAGGTAATATACTGGGGTGATATATAGCAGGAGGTGGGGGTAATATACTGGGGTGATATATAACAGGAGGTGGGGGTAATATACTGGGGTGATATATAACAGGAGGTGGAGGTAATATACTCTGGGGTGATATATAACAGGAGGTGGAGGTATATACTGGGGTGATATATAACAGGAGGTGGGGGTAATATAACTGGGGTGATATATAACAGGAGGTGGAGGTAATATACTGGGGTGATATATAACAGGAGGTGGAGGTAATATACTGGGGTGATATATAACAGGAGGTGGAGGTAATATACTGGGGTGATATATAACAGGTGGTGGAGGTAATATACTGGGGTGATATATAACAGGAGGTGGGGGTAATATACTGGGGTGATATATAACAGGAGGTGGAGGTAATATACTGGGGTGATATATAACAGGAGGTGGAGGTAATATACTGGGGTGATATATAACAGGGTGGAGGTATATACTGGGGTGATATATAACAGGAGGTGGGGTAATATACTGGGGTGATATATAACAGGTGGTGGAGGTAATATACTGGGGTGATATATAACAGGAGGTGGGGGTAATATACTGGGGTGATATATAACAGGAGGTGGAGTAATATACTGGGGTGATATATAAACAGGAGGTGGAGGTAATATACTGGGGTGATATATAACAGGAGGTGGGGGTAATATATATATAACAGGAGGTGGGGGTAATATACTGGGGTGATATATAACAGGAGGTGGAGGTAATATACTGGGGTGATATATAACAGGAGGTGGGGGTAATATACTGGGGTGATATATAACAGGAGGTGGAGGTAATATACTGGGGTGATATATAACAGGAGGTGGAGGTAATATACTGGGGTGATATACAACAGGAGGTGGAGGTAATATTACTGGGGTGATATACAACAGGAGGTAGGTGGGGTGATATATACAGGGGTGGGGTAATATACTGGGGTGATATATAACAGGAGGTGGAATATATACTGGGGTGATATATAACAGGAGGTGGGGGTAATATACTGGGGTATATCAGGAGGTGGGGGTAATACTGGGGTGATATACAACAGAGGAGGTGGGGTGATATATA
>ONZH01013739.1:0-26959 GCA_900303285.1 Rhinella marina
GTCGTGTCAAACCAATTTAATCAGTTTCTATGAGGAGGTAAGTTCTAGACTTGACCGCGGGGAATCAATGGATGTCGTATATCTGGACTTCTCCAAAGCATTTGACACTGTACCACATAAAAGGTTAGTATATAAAATGATAATGCTTGGCCTTGGAGAAAATGTCTGTACGTGGGTAAGTAAATGGCTCAGTGATAGAAAACAGAGGGTGGTTATTAATGGTACATACTCAGATTGGGTCACTGTAACTAGTGGGGTTCCACAGGGGTCAGTATTGGGCCCTATTCTCTTCAATATATTTATTAATGATCTTGTAGAAGGCTTGCACAGTAAAATATCAATTTTTGCAGATGACACTAAACTGTGTAAAGTAATTAACACAGAATTAACTTGTATCCATAATTTTTCATATTTAATAGTTGGTGAGGTACAAATAAATGTATGGTTTGCATATGATGTGCAGTGAAATCCCCTTGAGATAATAACTCAAAACTGCATTGAACAGGCCCTCTAAGAGGTTGGTCTTCTCTTAGATGGCCAATATGAATAATACTGTATATGGTGGAACTGAAAATCTGTCAGAGGAAATTTGCATTATGGGATTGCACTTTTGGACAAGTTTCATCAATACACATACAGTATATATATATATATATATATATATATATATATATATATATGGATCACTCTCTCTCACAATCACAAATCTTCCGACACACAGGGGGTTTTAACATCCAAATGGTGCTTTATTTTCGTCCTTTCGCACTAACACACTCACATAACCATTAAAATAAACAACTGCCCATCTGGGCTCTACCTAATACACATGTTGTCTCTATCTCACCTGTAGAGTGTCGTTAACACCTGGTATTAGATCCGGCTTCCTCAGTCGAACGGTCCAGCAGCCTCCAGGTTGTAACCTCACCAGTACTTTTGGGGGGAGATGGTCTAGAAGTCCTCCTGACTGACAGTGTGACCCTCTTTCCATAGGTGTCACTGGGCCCCCCAAACTTCAGGCTTCAGCCTCTGCAGGCTTCTGTTTCCAAGTCTCTCAGGCTTCCTCCGGCTTTCTCTTCCTCACTCTCATACACAGAGGGTCATTTTATCCCTCCGTGATTACAATAGCAGGCCTCACCTACAACCTCCTCAGCTAACAATACCTGTACTGGAAGGGTGTGGACTGGCAGATGCCACTTCCAAACCTATCTTCCAGCACTAATACTGTACACATTACCACTATATACTTTTGAACGGCAGTGTGTGTGCATATATATATATATATATATATATATATATATACACACACTACCGTTCAAAAGTTTAGGGTCACTTAGAAATGTCCTTATTTTTGAAAGAAAAGCACAGTTTTTTCAGTGAAGATAACATTAAATTAATCAGAAATACACTCTATACATTGTTAATGTGGTAAATGACTATTCTAGCTGCAAACGTCTGGTTTTTAATGCAATATCTACATAGGTTTATAGAGGCCCATTTCCAGCAACCATCACTCCAGTGTTCTAATGGTACATTGTGTTTGCTAACTGCGTAAGAAGGCTAATGGATGTTTAGAAAACCCCTGTGCAAGTATGTTAGCACAGCTGAAAACAGTTTTGCTGGTTAGAGAAGGTATAAAACTGACCTTCCTTTGAGCTAGTTGAGAATCTGGAGCATTACATTTGTGGGTTCGATTAAACTCTCAAAATGGCCAGAAAAAGAGAACTTTCATGTGAAAGAGAAGTGGGAGGCCCCGCTGCACAACTGAGCAACAAGACAAGTACATTAAAGGCTCTAGTTTGAGAAATAGACGCCTCACAGGTCCTCCACTGGCAGCTTCATTAAATAGTACCTGCAAAACACCAGTGTAAACATCTACAGTGAAGAGGCGAGTCCGGGATGCTGGCCTTCAGGGCAGAGTGGCAAAGAAAAAGCCATATCTGAGACTGGCTAATAAAAGGAAAAGATTAATATGGGCAAAAGAACACAGACATTGGACAGAGTAAGATTGGAAAAAAGTGTTATGGACAGACAAATCGAAGTTTGAGGTGTTTGGATCACAAAGAAGAACATTTGTGAGACGCAAAACAACTGAAAACATGCTGGAAGAGTGCCTGACGCCATCTGTCAAGCATGGTGGAGGTAATGTGATGGTCTGCGGTTGCTTCGGTGCTGGTATAATGGGAAGATTTGTTCAAGGTAAAAGGGATTTTGAATAAGGAAGGCTATCACTCTATTTTGCAACGCTATGCCATTACCTGTGGACAGCACTTGATTGGAGCCAATTTCCTTCTACAACAGGACAATGACCCAAAGCACACCTCCAAATTATGCAAGAACTGTTTAGGGAAGAAGCAGGCAGCTGGTATTCTATCCGTAATGGAGTGGCCAGCGCAGTCACCAGATCTCAACCCCATTGAGCTGTAGTGGGAGAAGCTTGACCGTATGGTACGCAAAAAGTGCCCATCAAGCCAATCCAACTTGTGGGAGGGGCTTCTGGAAGCATGGGGTGAAATTTCTCCAGATTACCTCAGCAAATTAACAGCTAGAGTGCCAAAGGTCTGCAATGCTGTAATTGCTGCAAATGGAACATTCTTTGAGGAAAGCAAAGTTTGAAGGAGAAAATTATTATTTCAAATAAAAATCATTATTTCTAACCATCACAGTGTCTTGACTATATTTTCTATTCATTTTGCAGCTCATTTGATAAATAAAAGTATCAGTTTTCATGGAAAACACAAAATTGTCTGGGTGACCCCAAACTTTTGAACGGTAGTGTATATATATTAGAAATGAGCGAATTTCTTGAAATATGTTTCAGGTCCGATTCACCAAATTTTTCAAAAAACATGATTTGTATGTAAATCAATTCTATGTGAACAGAAGGTACTATTGAAACGAGAAAAACACTAGCACATGATACTCATTTGGGGAAAAATGTGCAATTCAGTTTTCCTTCTAAAAGGAAAAGAAAGTTGAGTGTCTCACACCAGGAAGTGCAACAGCTATCCAAAGTCAATACTTTGCCCTGTAAACAAACTTCCAAGCATAACCTGGACAGTAGCTAAACCAGCATGTCATCTGCAAGTGAGAGGCTTTGGTAAGGATCTGGGGGATACTATTTCTCCTTATGGAGAGTGCTAGTATGCATAGTATGTGTACCAAGTATTTTAGGCCAGACAATACTCTCTGAGTGTCTGGGGAAAAGATATACAAATTATGATTTGCAAAAAGACAGCTGTCCGATAGTTGGGCAGATTATTGGGGACCAGCATTGCTGTACCACTGGTTCCATGACCAAGTCAATGTAATGTTGAGCTATTAGTGTACCAGAAATGAAGACTAGAGGGGTCCATCTACTCTATATTATGACACCCCACACTATAATCCCAAGAGTAGAGACGGTGTGACGTTCCCTTGTGAAGGCCTATTCATGGTGTTGCCCATGTGGTCTGTATAGTATGTGTACCAAGTATTTTAGGCTAAATAACACTCCTCCGAGTTTCTAGAAAAAAAATATCCAGATTATCATATGACATATGGTATGTTAAAAGACAACTAATGGTGGGTTTACATGCCCGATAGTCGGGCAGATTATCCAGGACAAGCGTTCCTGTACCACTGGTTCCATGACCAAGTCAATGTGACGTACAACTGTTAGTGTACCAGAAATGAAGACTAGAGGGGTCAGGCAACCCTACATTATGCCACCCCACACCTTAATTCCAAGAGTAGGACCGGTGTGACGTTCCCTTGTGAAGGCCTCTTCATAGTGCTGCCCACGTGGTCTCCATACCAATCTCTGGCTATATTTGAATCAGAGATAAATGCAGGACTCATTGCTGAAAAGGACAGCCTTTATTGCTGTCTTGTTATCCACCATGATAGTCTTTGAGAATTATGGCATTAAGTCAACATTGGATGGAAAACTGTAGCCGGGTATCTGGCTCATAGTCCATTGTTGTGCAAATGCCTTCTGATGGTATGTATATACATTGTTTGCTGCCCTATGCTTGGGAGGTGATGTCTGATTTCACTTGCGGTACAGAATAGATCAAACAGGCCATTCTTCTAATCAGATAATGTGCCCGTGCAGAGGTTTGCTTCTGTGCACCTCTTGCTATCATTCCAGTTCATTGTTGTTCTCTCAAACACTGGGACATGCAACACTGAATAGTGCTGACATCTCAGTCTAGTCACGTAACAATCTGACAGAGTGATAAGCCAAGGTCTCTCAGTTCATGGATTCTGTCACTTTCAGTAGTGGTAACTGACACATCGATGAACAGAAGGCATCGCAAAATCATACCACATTACTTGATATGATTTTTTACCTGGCTGAAAAACTTTGCTTTCAATTCGGCTTTTATGCCCCTCCCACATGCCACAGTTTGGAGCTAGGTGCTTGAAAATGTGATCATTTGCAGATTTTAGTGACACCAGATAATTCCGTGATTTGCATAATCTTACTGCTTATCTTTCTTGGTGTTGTAATTTCGACATTGAGGAGTTTATTGTGAGACAAGAGTTTCACAATAAGTTACTGGAATTTTTTTCCCATTCCTTCTGACAGGTGTGTATGTCTCCTTGCTTGCACAAGTTTTTTCAGTTTTCTATGGGATTCAGGTCATAGCTAGTTGTGATGGTCACTCCATTTCCTGCACATTGTTGTACTTAATACATTTTGCCACAACTTTGGAAATATGCTTGGGATAACACTGTCCATTTGGAAGGCCCATTTGTGCCCAAGCTTTACCTTCCTGACTAATTTTCTTTCTTCATAATACCATATATTTTGTGAAGTCCAGCAGTCCCTCCTGCAGCAAAGCACCTACACTACATAATGCTGATACCCCCATGCTTCATGATTAGGATGATATTCTTTAGCTTGCAAGCTTTTCCCTCTTTCATGTATGCATAATGATGGTCATTATGGCCAAACAGTCTCATTTTTGTTTCATCAGGTCAGAGGACAACACAGTATGTTCACCACTAGGAGAAAGAACAAATTGTCTTCCTGAACGACATGCTGGCTATGTGGTTCAGAGATGTGTAAACTTGTATATTTATCATTAGAACAGATGAACGTGGTATCTTCAGGTATTTGGAAATTGCTCCAAAGGATGTATCAGACTTGTGGATGTCCATGGTTCTTATTCTGAAGTCTTGATTAATTTAATTTTAGTTTCCCATGATGTCAGACAAGGAAGCAAGTAGGCCTTGAAGGTAGGCCTCAAAATATTGCCATAGATACACCTCAAATTAACTCAAATGAAGTCAACTACCCTATCAGAAGCTTCTAAAGCCATGACTAATTTTCTGGAATTTTCCAAACTATTAAAAGGCACAGTCAATTTGGTGTACATAAACTTCTGAGCCACCGAAATGGTGATGGAAGAAAAAAAAAAGCTGAAATAAATCAATGTCTCTAGTATTATTCTGACATTTCACATTATTGAAATATAGTACAGATTCTAACTGGGAGACTGTGAGAGGAAATGTGAACTAGGATTAAACGTCAGAACAGCTGAGTTTTAATGAATATGGCTAAGGTGTATGTAAACCTATGACTTCAACGTGTGTATGTATATTACTTATATAAATTTACAACAGACACTGTTGCATCATGTAGCTGAAAGAAGTTCAGTACGGTGTTGGAACGTCATTTGTAAACCTTATGAGCCATTCATAGCTTGAGGGATCCAAAATGTTTTGCAAGCATTGTGCTGCAGACTCTCATAGCATTAAAATGGTTAATGTACCAGAATGGGAGTAATTATCATTTTGTCACCAGGAGATGATTAATGATGGAATACACTGATAAATCAGATTGCTAATGGCTCATGCTGAGCTTCCTTGCAATCTGGATTATAAGAAGAGAGAAGAATGTTCTTGCTGTAGGATATAACTGGTAAAACTCAACAAAGAATGGAAAATTCCAAGCTTTTGGGGAGAGCTTGTTGGCTTAAAGTCAATGAATTAACAAATAACACTGAGACATTTAAAAGCTAAGTCTACCTTTCACAGAGTTTTAATGTGGTATTTTTTACTGACAGAAATAGTTTCATAGTTTAGCAAAAATGCAAAAATTCACCCTAGTTCTTCCATGTTTTATGATAAACTTCGATAAACCTATATTAATGTCAGGCAATAAAAAAAATCTCCTATCCCTGCCCAAGACAATAATAATATTTCCCAGTGCTACTAGGCCAGTAATGCAATCTTATATCTACAGTATTACTACAGATGAAAATTCTTAAAGGAGACTCAACATTTAAACTTTTTTCTGTGTGGCAAATGTGACACCCCCACTTTTACTTCTACATAGCATCTACACATACGTTCTCCTCAAGAGGAATTATATTTAGGCCTTCACACAACTGAACCCAACTTACCATACAAACCTATGTAAAGCTGATGATCTGCTGTTATCTCTGAAGGAAGATGTATCTGGCTATTCATGCAGTGGACACTGCAGAGGAAAGTAGAATTGAACGTTAGATATTCATATGAATGGCCAACTATGTAATATATGACTGGGCTGAGTCCACCGGGTTGAAAGCTGCTCTTATGTAGTGACTCTCTATTCTGGTTAATAGAGGGGGCTCCCAGAGGGGTGCACCAATGTCATTCTGATTCAACATATAGATGGCTAGTCAGAAACAACCCCTTTATTAAAGCCTCAATAACATGCTATTTAAATAGCTCCACTGTATTTTGCAGATGTATTGTATTTAAGGGCTATGGACATAGTTGGGAACATTTTTTTATTATTGCAATTTACAAATGTTGGGATAAAATATTTTTGAACTGGTCTTTATTTAAAATTTCAACCATTTTCTTCTACAGCTTTCACTTTCAGTGCATTTGGAGACTCCTCTACTTTCTGTTTATGGAACTGATCTGAAGGGTCAGTCTATAGCCCTTATCTCTGAAATCCTGACAGCTCATTTAAGCTAAAGTCTTAGCTATGCACAGCCAAAGGTCTCCATAGCCTTTAAGCAAATTACTCTGAACATCTCAGTACATTGTCACTAGTTACAAGCAGCTAGGATCCCTTGTAGCTGAATAATTACAATTAAGAAGCAATGCAGTAACAATTAGTTTTGTATTTATGCTTTTAAATAAGACTTTAGGTAAATCTAATGAAATCTCTTTAGAGAGTTGATTTTCTGCTGCACAATATCTGCATTGGCAAGATAAATCTGCCAGGCTTTCAACTAGACCCAGAAGATTTATGTATCTACTTGTTTCAGAGGGCTATAAAGAGTAAACCTGAGCTGTATTTTTAAATATATTTGCATTTATCTGACCTCCATGATGTTTTTGTAAAACAAATGTATTAAAAATGCAGAAATATATTATACATTTTTATTCTTCTATATTAAGAAAAATATTGTTAGTGTAAATACAACCTAAAACAAGCATGTGTCATTCATAAATTACATTTACTACTCCTATGAAATTGATCTGTTGACTTCTTCTCAAGAAATCTCAAAATACAATGCCTTGCGAAAGTATTCGGCCCCCTGAAACTTTTCAACCTTTTGCCACATTTCAGGCTTCAAACAAAAAGATATAACATTTTAAATTTTTGGTAAAGAATCAACAAGTGGGTCACAATTGTGAAGTGGAACGAAATTTATTGGATCATTTAAACTTTTTTTGTAATAATAAAACTGAAAAGTGGGGAGTGTAAAATTATTCGGCCCATTTACTTTCAGTTCAGAAAACTCACTCCAGAAGTTCATTGAGGATCTCTGAATGATCCAATGTTGTCCTAAATGACTGATGAAGATAAATAGAATCCACCTGTGTGTAATCAAGTCTCCGTATAAATGCACGTGCTCTTTGATAGTCTCAGGGTTCTGTTTAAAGCACAGAGAGCATCATGAAGACCAAGGAACACGCCAGGCAGGTCCGTGATACTGTTGTGGAGAAGTTTAAAGCCGGATTTGGATAACAAAAGATTTCCCAAGCTTTAAACATCCCAAGGAGCACTGTGCAAGAGATCATATTGAAATGGAAGGAGTATCACACCACTGCAAATCTACCAAGACCTGGCCGTCCCTCTAAACTTTCATCTCAAACAAGGAGAAGACTGATCAGAAATGCAGCCAGGAGGCCCATGATCACTCTGGATGAACTGCAGAGATCTACAGCTGTGGTGGGAGAGTCTGTTCATAGGACAACAATCAGTCGAACACTTCACAAATCTGGCCTTTATGGAAGAGTGGCAAGAAGAAAGCCATTTCTCAAAGATATCCATAAAAAGTCTTGTTTACAGCTTGCCACAAGCCACCTGGGAGACACACTAAACATGTGGAAGAAGGTGCTCTGATCAAATGAAACCAAAATCGAACTTTTTGGAAACGATGCAAAACGATATGTTTGGAGTAAAAGCAACACAGCTCATCACCCTGAACACACCATCCCCACTGTCAAACATGGTGGTGGCAGCATCATGGTTTGGGCCTGCTTTTCATCAGCAGGGACAGGGAAGATGGTTAAAATTGATGGGAAGATGGATGGAGCCAAATACAGGACCATTCTGGATGAAAACCTGTTGGAGTCTGCAAAAGACCCGAGACTAGGACGGAGATTTATCTTCCAACAAGACAATGATCCCAAACATAAAGCAAAATCTACAATGGAATGGTTCAAAAATAAACGTATCCAGGTCTTAGAATGGCCAAGTCAAAGTCCAGGCCTAAATCCAATTGAGAATATGTGGAAAGAGCTGAAAACTGCTGTTCACAAACACTCTCCATCCAACCTCAAAGAGCTCAAGCTGTTTTGCAAGGAAGAATGGGCAAGAATTTCAGTCTCTAGATGTGCAAAACTTATAGAGACATACCCCAAGCGACTTACAGCTGTAATCGCAGCAAAAGGTGGCGCAGCAAAGTATTAATGCAAGGGGGCCGAATAATTTTGCACGCCCCACTTTTCAGTTTTATTATTACAAAAAAAGTTTAAATGATCCAATAAATTTTGTTCCACTTCACAATTGTGACTCACTTGTTGTTGATTCTTCACCAAAAATTCAGGCATTTTGTTTGAAGCCTGAAATGTGGCAAAAGGTTGAAAAGTTCAAGGGGGCTGAATACTTTCGCAAGGCACTGTATATTCTACCACGTTGGTGATGATTGGTTCACTCTAACTCTTTAATCAAATTCTAAAGAAAAATGAACGTAAGGCTTCCTGCAGATAGGCATATCATGGCACCGTTTATATTCCAGTGCCATAATTTGGCATCCATGGAAGTGTAAAGGCCCATACTATACCTCTGTATAAAATATTTAGAGCAGAATATCTCTGTAATATAGTAACATAGTCCACTGCAGATACTTCGATTCGTTCAACACTAGTAATTGTTTATGGTTATTGCCAAGAACCTGTTTCCTTTATGAGAAATACAAGTTTCAGTTTCTCAGTCTATATCTGGGTAGTTGAAGTCCCCATAACTACCTTATTATGATTTGCTGCCTCATCTATTTCCTTAAGTAGTAGATTTTCTGTGCACTCTGGGTTTATAATAAACTCCTATTAGTATTTTATTATTGTTTTTTCCACTATGTAATTCTACCCACAGTGACTCCACATGTTTATATCTTCCCGGAGTGTGGGCTTTAGATAGGACTTTACATAAAGGCAGACGCCTCCCCCTCTCCGGTTTTGGCGATCCTTTCTAAACAGACTGTAACCCTGTACGTTAACTGCCCAGTCATAGCTATCATCCAGCCATGTCTCAGTTATTCCCACTATGTCATAGTCCTCCTCACACATCACTAATTCCAGTTCACCAGTTTTATTAGTTAGGCTTCTGGCATTAGTGTACATACAAATTAGAGGTTGATGTATATTTTTTCCCCTACACCTTTCCTTCTGAACTGTTCTAGTCCCTCCTTCTATTCCTCCCCCAGTTCCATTACCTTGTCCCAGGTCTCTATCTGCATTATCTTCCCCTCCTATAACGTAATTAGCCTTCCCCCTAGTCCCTAGTTTAAACATATGGTGCCCTATGGTACGTTTATACATGGAGGATATGCAGCAGATTTGTCATTTCTGTACAGTAAATCAGAAGTGTTGAACAGTACCAGCAAAGTGGATAAGGTTTTAAGAAATCTCATCCACATGCTGCCTGAAATAATGTGCAGCATAAACTGACTTGCCATGTGGAATTGAAATCTGTCAATTTATGCTGCGGGTTCCACTGCAGATTTCACTCTATGCAGTAGAGAGGGGGAACTCCACAACCATTTCAGTGCAATTTTTGTCATATTTTTTGGGGACATTTTTTTCATGGATCAAGATTTGCAGCAGACTTTTCCACTGTAATTTACATCCAGTGTGGACCCTTATGCAGGAGACCATATTAAGGAATGGAAGGGACTCTCTGTGCCTCCATACAGGCTCTGTGCACATGGTCCACCATGTGCATTAGATCTAAGAGTAAAGAGCTCATTTTTCGTTTTACAAGATATTTATGAATATCTTGCCTTTCTGTTTTCAAGCCTTCACTATATCCGCATTCTTGACACAGGTCAGAGGTCATTCATTTCACGGCCCTACATTACTTTTTTCTGAAAAGCATGTAATGGTATACATGCGGTGCATATTCCCATCCTACATATGTGCCCAAAGATACATTTCAACTTAATTTCAGGAATATAATTTAGGTCAAATAAATGGCAGATGTTGGACTGGGCTTTTCAAAGGCTGCCAGACTTTGTAACGTCACTGTAATTACAAAAGCAGTCAGTTAGCAACTTTTTTACACTGACATTTGAAAGGGGGGAAATGCTTTCCGTTGCGCCCATCCATTTCTTCAGCTATGTGACCGTCATTTAATGAAAAGGTCCCCTTCACATAGAATTAGGAAGATTTCTCTTCCTCCACTCCTCACATCTCCTATGTTATTGCCTTCTAAAATTACCTGCTGTCTAGCCCGTGCTGATCTCCTTTTAAATAGTTTTCTGGCAAGGACTCCTGGACCCTACATCCTTGCTTAATTTTGTCAGGTTCAGGCCATTTGACCGTATTGTTTGGAAGGTAATTGCTGCCTGGATGAGTCATATAACCCCAGAGCTTCTCATATGACTGTTGATCGCTTTATGCATCTCAGCTTACAAATGTAATAAAAACAGTGTAAAATGAATTAAAAAGTAACTGCAAGATCTGCAAGACTAATATCTATCTGGAAAAAAGACTCCAGAATGCAAAGAAATCATTACAGCTCCCTGTACCGTGGAAGAACAGCTAATTCAAATAATAAACCATCTTTGTCTGAAAATAAATTAGACTATAAAAAATGACTCCATAAATATGGCATGTCATTATGTGCAGTACTGGTGTATCTATATATCTACAGCTGTTCATTTATTTATCAGATTATTATCATGAATATTATTATTTTTACTTTTATCACTATTAACCCCTTCACAACATGTCGGTTCTTTAAAGATGGCGCCCGCTCTCCGGAGCGGAGCGCGCACCATAGCCAGCGGGTACCTGCTGTTTCATACAATAGACACCCATGGCTAATGTCTGCAATTGGCATTTAACCCCTTAGATACCATGCTCAAATGTGATCATGGCATTGAGAACCTAGAAACTTGGAAGCGCATGCTTCAAGGGCAGGCACATCCCCCACCACCAGCGAAGATAGGGAAAGGAGTTCTATGTCAGTAATGAGCCTCAGCCTGTACTAGACTTCCAGGCTCATTACTTGTATAGTATAATTCTGGCCAGCATGTGTAATATAGCTATTTCTGTATGGGATAATGGAGAAAATTCCATTGTTCTATACAAATTGCAATCTGATGATTGCATGTTGTGGTCCATCTGGGGGACCTAAAAAAACTTAGTGCCGCTTTTGTGCCCTGTGTTTAGTCCATGCACTTTTGTCTAGAGGGATGGGCCTGTATTACCTCTCACATAGGGGCAATAAGGGGGCATTTATTTCAAAAGTAATATCCATGGGCAGTTCATACTGTGCTGCTGTAGACAGATAAATAGATGGATAAATAAATATATGATAGATAGATAGATAGATAGATAGATAGATAGCCTTCGGTTTTTAGTATTTAACTGCACACTATTTCCCTTGTAGTAGTGGTGCAATTATACAACTGTACAACTGCTTGCCCCATCCCATGGATATTACTGATATAATCAATATTATACCATTGAAACAACCCCTTTGTTAGTGTTGAGTGCAATGGTTAATGCCTGTGTGTATGTGTGCATCTATACATCTATACATGCACAGTATATATATATATATATATATATATATATATATATATATATATATACACAAACACACGTACAGTATTTCAGATTTTAGGCATGTGCCTTGAGACTTGTGCCCTTGATCCTTTAAGAACATAACAGTGGCTAGGAACACACACTTTGACCATGGTTACTCATTGGTCATTTTCTCTTCCTTTGTCAGTTGAGTTATTTGGAATACACCAGTGACATTTGATAAATATAATTTTTATAATGTGTTCCAGCCTATAAATCTTCACATGGGATTTCTGTATATGGTGAAAATACCTGTACAGTATTGCAAAATATTCTGAGAGCATACAAGGTATTAAAAAGGTATTAAAAATAGTAATGGGTATGCTAGACATGTACATTGAGCTGAACACCAAATATTCTTCACAGATGTTTCCAGAGTGTAGCCTATCCATCAAGATATTTTGTTGTACTTTTAAGGGGTCAGAGGACTTATGGTAAAGAAGAAGTGCCATCAGGAGTCTTGGAAAGCTAGATGACAATATCAAGCATATGATTTGTCACAAAGCTTTTCCAAAAACAGACAACTAAGAATCAGCTGAATAGAATTTAATCGATAGGCATCCATGCCACCTATCAGGAGAATGGGAGGCTACTTTGCCTATTCCTACTAGCTGCGGTCTCCATACATTTTACTAGAGAAGGGTGGTTGTGCATGGCCCTCTCTAATAAATGTCTTATAGATGCTTATGATTGGATATTCCTTTAAGTAACATGAACAGGAGCATATGAGCAAAAAATAACATGAACTTAATTGCCTTATTATGGACTGATGCATGAGTGTGCTTCTTAGATGTCCAGTTGGGCTGCTCAGCTGTTTGGGGTAAGGACTTGCTGACTCCCTGACATATAAGCTATTAAGTTCATTTTCTACCTCAGGAGTTAACTTTGTGGTTGGGTCGGTCAGTTACAGCCTCCATGTTTTGGCAGAACATTGTTGTTTTGGCCATGGCCAAGTAAAACAGTTCTAAGAGACCAAAACTAAATGTAATATGGCAAGTGGTTTACTCTATCCCTAGAGAGAGATGTCATTCTCCAACACACACAGAGGAAGCAGAATCAAGAAAAAAAAAAAGGAATGATGATGTTTTCAGTGTAGGAACTAGAAGTTTAGAAGAGGGAGAAGAATGAAGAAAGAAACTTTACCTAATATGTAAATGTTTTTAGGAACTATGTTCATCTTGGAAATGGCTAAACTTAAGAAATGTTGGGCACATTCATTAAGACCTGCGTTTTAGATGCCTATCTTAATAAAACCCTAAGCTGGTAGTAGATCCGTCAAAGTTATGAAGAGGTGCCGGCCTCTTCATAACTTCGGCGGATCCTATACCAGTTCTAAATGTAAGACAGCTTTGTAGCTGTGTTACATTTAGACCTTTTTCTAAACCTGTATGGTAAATAAGACGGGCTTGCTGGCCCAGCCCCTTTCCCGCCCACGTCACGCCTTTTTTTTCTTTTTACAACTAGCGTGAGCGGGGAAAAGTTGCAGATTGAGAAGCAATATAGGTATATTTCAACATCATAAATTATTCCTGTGTACCAAAAGTCTGTCCTTTTGGCATGTGAGGCAAGGGAATGGGAGGGAGTTTACTTTTCATGATTACAGAAGACTAATCTGTTATATTTTTTGGATTGCTCCTAAAAGCCAATATATTTGTGCCGTTATGGCTAATAGAATAGGCGCGTTCAAATAATATGCTGCTCCTATATACAGCAGGGTATTTAGAGGGCAGGTCCCCACTTATAAGAATCTCACTTATTATTTATATGCAAATTAGATCTTAAATGTAAATTGAAAAGAAAGCTGTGCCTCTGGTGCCACCAGTTGGATGATAGCTATCCTACAAATCAGTGCTTGGCTTTTTAAACAGGCCTGGAGACATAATTTAAGATTATACCCAAGCAAGTAACTTCTCTGCAGACATTTTGGGGTGTACTGCATGACCCATAAGACTCCTACCAGGCACTCTCCACAAGAAGAAGTAGTACCTCTTGGACCAACTATCATTTTATATTCTCTTCATTGCCCACCAAAGACTGTATTGCTGAAACTAAAATAGGAAGACTGCTGACCCAACAGTTAAGTCCCTTTGCTATCTAACACAGGAAGCATTTCTGTTTTTCAGGTCTACCAATAGTTAAAAACAGTATCATATAAAAGAGATAGTAGCTCACTGTTTGATCTGATGAATAATGAGGTGCTCTACTAATCAGCACACCCAAATGCTGTGGAAAATCTCAGTAAAATATCAATATAGGTAAGTAGGCACACTCTGAATGGGATTTAAAAAATCAATACATAGGCTTTATTTATAGCGATAAAAACAATATAAGCAATAGTAAAAATGTAGAAATGTAGATAATAGTCCAGCGCTGGATTTACGTGTATGAATATACAGAAAAAAATATATATATAAATAAAATTAAAGTAAAAAATGAAAAAGAAATAAAAATAGAAATAGAGTCCAATACAACAGTCCTATAAAAAAAAAAAAAAAAATTCCTGGTAATAGTAGTCCGGATGTATATCAGGGGTGATATACATCCGGACTACTATTACCAGGAATTTTTTTTTTTTTTTTTTTTTTATAGGACTGTTGTATTGGACTCTATTTCTATTTTTATTTCTTTTTCATTTTTTACTTTAATTTTATTTTTATATATATTTTTTTCTGTATATTCATACACGTAAATCCAGCGCTGGACTATTATCTACATTTCTACATTTTTACTATTGCTTATATTGTTTTTATTGCTATAAATAAAGCCTATGTATTGATTTTTTAAATCCCATTCAGAGTGTGCCTACTTACCTATATTGATATTTTACTAAAAACAGTATCAGGCTATGTACACACTTCCGATAACAAATTGACATGCCTTTGGCTGACTGGCACTTGGATCTCTAATGATGAGCAGCCGATTTGCCCCATTATCATTCAATGAGGCAAATCCTTGGTGTTTCTATTCAAACTAAGCGACATGCTACTGATTTTTTTCTAGTAAATAGACAGAAATATGTACTGATATTTTCCATAGCATGTGAATGAGTTTGCGGAAACTCCATTCACATGCAAGGGACTTGGTTTGTGATCAGAAGTCAAATATATGTCCAATACACATGTGTAAAAGTTTGGCTTTAAAGTGGCAATCATATACGTACAGTTAATATGATACCCCTTAATAAAAATAGATAAGTAGAACATCACAGTAATGTAACTTGCTAATTATTCATAGAATAAATATTCACATACTATATATGATCAATTTAATATAATACATATTAGAGTATCACCTGCGCTGTCGCTTTAGGGTGTGCCTCGCCCCAAGAGCTTAACTAAACAAACAAAAAAAAGCAAAACAAATAAATAAATATATATATTTATAATTATTTATATTATTTGCAAGATAACTTAAAAAAGTGAGGTCGCCCACACTCACCAAAGTATAAACAATATAGAGTATATAAGTAAAAGGTATCTGCGCTGGTAAAAAGGCAATTAAATTCCAAATTCAACACCTCTGCCTCAGGCAAAAAAGCAAACTTAAGGCTGGTAATGTATAGCACCGTGAGAAATAAACTGCAATGTCATTTACTGTATTCTGATCAAGAAATAGCCATAACATACAGTGTACCTGTTTGTTTGTAATCTCCAAATCAGGAAAACATGGCGTCCTGAGTCCTAGATTTTTTGAAAAAATGTTGTTCCTGCATTCCTCTTCTTGAGTGCATCCACGGTAGGCCCGCTGCTCCGGATCAATCTTGGCCCCTACAGGCATCCGTACTCAACGTGTGACGTCACACTGAAGTTTTTCCTAGACAACAGCCTGCAGAGTTTCCCACGTGCACGCTTGCTTCCGGCCGGAGCAGCGGGCCTACCGTGGATGCACACAAGAAGAGAAATGCAGGAACAACATTTTTTCCAAAAAATCTAGGACTCAGCCATGTTTTCCTGATTTGGAGATTACAAGCAAACAGGTACACTGTATGTTTAAGGCTATTTCTTGATCAGAATACAGTAAATGACATTGCAGTTTACTTCTCACTGTGCTATACATTACCAGCCTTACGTTTGCTTTTTTGCCTGAGGCAGAGGTGTTGAATTTGGAATTTAATTGCCTTTTTACCAGCACAGATACCTTTTACTCTTAATATAATACATGTGATTGGAAATCCATTTCTCCATACACTAGAATTAGTTTATGAGACAGTTTCCCATATGAAATCTGGCGCCATTCATTGCTTAATGGCTATGTTTGAAATTGCTGCCCAGGCCCATTCCGATGAATGTGATGTCAAAGGCCTAGGAAGAGAATAGGCCAGTGACATCAGTTGGACAAATCAGATATTGCTCTAGAAGCAGACATATAAATAATACCAGAACGCAAGTATAAACAATAGAAAACCAAAAAACCTTCCCTATTAAAATATAACTTTTATTTGTTATCTTAAAACTATGAAAAACCCCTCGATAAGTGAGCTTTGATATGCCAAACAATTGGGCCCAGGTATCATCAAGGTATAATAGGCGGGTGATGGGTATTTTACTCACAGTTAGATGATAAATCTAGTTTGATTTGACCGTAGCAGAGAAAAGGATCACTCATCACGCTGTCCCTATCAATTTAGTGCAGCTCTCCCTGCCAACAGGCAGATCACCCACTTCTCGGTGGCTAAACCCTTCTGAACCTGGTAAAACCCTTTATAAAATTGCATCTGATCCCATAGATAGGTGTCAAAGAACGTCCCGACGCTGCTTTTGTCCAGTAAAAAACTGGTTCCTCAGGGGACACAGAGAGATGATATAAAAATGGTGTATCCCTATGATATAGGGAGACAATGTCTCAGCTTGGATATGGTCTGAATGGATGCAAGGCGTCTCAGATATTGATAGCCTGTCCTGAGGATAAGGCCCCATTCACACGAATGGGGCCGTATCTATCCGCAAAATTGCGGGAATAGATGCGACCCCATTCACCTCTATGGGGCCGGGAGCTGCGGCACGGAGCTAGCTCCGTGCCGCGGCTCTTTTGAATCATGTCCTATACTTGTCCGTGCGCACAGACAAGTATAGGCATTTTCAATGGGGCCGCATGGCGTGTGTTCCGAGCGCTGCGGAACACACGCTGGGCGGCCCCCGTATATTTGCGGGTCTGCAGTAATGCGGGCCCGCAAATATACGTTCGTGTGAATGGGGCCTTAGTCTTCAATATTAATCCACTGGACATTCCTTCCCTTGAACTGCATATGTGCACCACAGCCTTTTATACAGACATGAACTTCCAGGTAAGTTTTAGTACTCTTATATTTAAAGTAGAGGGGTGCACTATTATTAGTGTTGAGCGAATCGGAATCCACAAAGTGGACTTTGATCCGAATTTCAGGATAAATTTGATTCGCCATAAAGCCAAATTTCCTTGTGCTTCGTGGTAGTGAATCGATTTAACCTGAAATAGTGTAAAAAACAAAAAAAAAATCACACTTACATACCTGATACATTTGCTCGCAGGGGGCCAGCCGCTGCAAGCAAATGGATCAGGTAAGTATTATTTGTTTTGTTTATACACTGTAATTTATATCAGATGCCATGGTCAGCTATGAACACGGTACCTGAGGGGCACAATGACGGGAAGCGGCGCAATATATCATTACAATCCATGGTGCTTTATCATACATGCAGTTTTTACCATGACTTTTAGAGGAACTCATTCTGGCTCTTTTCTCTGGTATGTTTTATGTAAAACACATTACCTTTTTTAATGAAGATGTGCCCTGTCAGGAGGTGTTATATCCTGTAGAGGTGCCATTACTTCTATTTAATGTAACAATGTGACTTCATTGTTAAATGGAACTGTCACACAAGTCTTGTTCATCTGCTGCCATGACAACCAAGCAAAATTAAAGAGTTAGAACCCTGTTTCACACGTTTGCATAATCTGTTTCACATCAAGCTTTATTCATTTATGTTTATGCGGCATCGATGACAAGGTATTTCATCTGGGGATAACACAATGGTATTCAGCATTGAACCTAAGTAGAGATGAGCGAATCATCCAAAATTCGCTTTGCCGAATGTTGAATTTTTTAAAAGATTCGTACCTAATACGAACCTATTTGGCCGAAGTTGCGTACAAATCATTCGTTATTCTGTCGTGTTCTGCGAACATTCGCGCACTAATAATGAACATACAGTTGTTAAAGGTACGCTACTTATGTGAACACGTACAAAAAAACGTACAAATTGCGTACGAATCCTCAGCGTACTATTGTCTAGTGATTGCATAATACGCAGGCACTCCTCAGAGGCAGAGCAAAGTTTTACAAATGGCATCCAGGCGTTCTTCAACATTTAGTTCTGGCGAGCTTAAATACATGATCCGGCTGATAGACCGGCAGGATTACGATTGGCACACACCGACACCTGAACCAGCAAAAGAGCAGGGGATCCGAGGCTTGCAGCCAACTATTACAAATTCTACCAGTAGAAGCTGCGGCTACATGTCCTTTGGCACTGCTGCCCTGTTCCACCTTCTCCTTCTTTTTTTTGGAGCTCGAGTTCTGGCTGGAAGTGGAACCCTTTTTCTTTTCCGTGCCAGACATTTTCACTTGCTGTGGTCCTGCAGGTCTTTGTCTCTCTCCCTGCCTGATTAATACTACTAGCCCTGCACTGGCCCTGCACTTGCCTTGCACTGGCCCTGCACTAGCCCTGATATATGTATTATTATGGATGCCCAGAACAACACCACAATTTCCAGAAAACAGTTCTCTGTCTTTCACAACTTCACAGTGCTCCTGCTCGTCTCAGCAGTCACAGCACAACTGATGTCACTGGCTTACCGAGCCTATGGCCCACTCAGAGCAAGCCCTTCCCACTAGGTCAGGTGACCGCTTTCTTACCGGGCTTTTTGCCGCCTATTTTCCGCACGAATAACGAACTTACAGGAAAATTTGTATATTTCAGCGTATAAATTAACTTATACGTAGCATTAGCGTACAATTCATCGGACAAGTACGTAGCGTATGCGTACAAAGGTTTAAGAACATTTAAGATTCGAACTGAGCAAATCTGAAAAAATCCGGATTTGCTTCGGAGTAGAAAATTCGATACGAATTTAGGAACTGGATGGACAGATGTCTTTTTTCGGCCTTATAAACTATGTATGTTACTATGAATCTACGAAGTGGCGAATAGATTCGCTAATCTCTAAACCCAAGTTTAATTTGTTTGGAATTGGAAACAAGGTGAACTTGTGAAAGCCTTAAAGAGGACCTTTCACCACTCCTGACTAGAGATGAGCGAACGCGCTCGTAACGAGCACTGTACCGCTCGGCTCCCCTGCGCTCGCATGGGCGCAGGCAGCCGCTTCCGTCGGGTGAGGAGGACGGAAGCGGCTGCCTGCGCCCATGCGAGCGCAGGGGAGCCGAGCGGTACAGTGCTCATTACGAGCACGTTCGCTCATCTCTATTCCTGACATGTCTATTTTTATAGCTTCATGCATTTCCCATTATTTCTACAAGAAGTTATGAATGAATTGCTAACAGTCTGCAGTAAGGGTACAGAGGGGAGGTAACCAGTTGGGGGGGTGTACTTGCACAGTCTGACAATGACAGCACTGATTAGATAGAGTGAGTCTGTGCAGGTACACCCCCAACTTGTTACCTCCCCTCTGTATCCATACTGCAGACTGCTAGCAATTCATTCATAACTTATTGTAGAAATAATAAAGGAATGGTACAACATAGAGACATAAGAATATATGCTCCAGAATTGTTATTACACGGGGAATGCATGAAGCCATTAAAACAGGCATGTCAGGAGTGCTGACATGTCCTCTTTAAGGTGGCCATACACATTAGTCAAAAGTTGGTTGATGGTTCAATAGCAGTTCTGGTGAATAACATCTAGTAAACACTCATTTTACACACATGGCCATACACATTTTAGTCTACTATGTGCATTAGAGTTGTTCAAACTTTCCATATACATTAATTGAAACCGGGCAAAGAATAAAAGATCTTTCTGGGAACCTTCTTTCAAAGAAAGACCTTTTATCTACAAAGTATCTGTCTTTGAACAAATATCTTTTGTCCGACTATTGGATGAAAATTTCAAACATGGCCAACATATTTTGATGGTTTGTCATCGATTTCACCCATTTTGGTCAAATTCATCTGTTTTGATCAACTTTAGACTAATTTATATGGGTACCCTGAGCACCTAAGAAGAAGTTGATGGATACACCATACATTTTGGGAGATACGCATATGTAGTACTCTACTACCAAAAGGTTTTTGTTAACTATAGACATTCCCCCATTATAAGTGAAGTGTTCTTTTTTCACATCTCTTAATATTATAAAAATGAGTTTCTGTCTGTCTGTTCTCTATGCGCGACCAAACTACTGGACCGATTTTCACCAAATTCGGCACACAGGTACATCAGGTGTCCGGGAAGGTTTTAGACCAAGTCTCAGCTCTCTAGGACGTACAATTCCTGAGATATTCCCAAAATATGATCTCCATTAGCCAATATTAGCCTGGATGCATTTCACTTCAAATCCCAACTGCCATTTTCTCCACATACATATCGGTTTCCATAACAACCAGACCAGGTAATTAGCGGCCAGCTGAGGAGCTCAGCTAAATAACAACCCAGCCACTCTTCACTGCTTTGAAAGGGGCAGAGCGCTGTGGATGACACTGTTAAAGGGGTATTCTGGTTACAAGATATGTAACTTATGTTTTAGACTAATTTTAGACTAAGACCGTTCAATAGTAATAAAAGATGTTTTCTTCCACTGCTACCCATTGCGTATCCTCATAAATTACCATGACATTGACCTGGCCACCCTCAAAAGAAGGAATTAAAAGCAACCCCCCGAAGGTCCCGCTAAACCACAGCCCCAACCCGGTCAGGTCATGCCCCCTCTCACTCTCCAGCCAATGGTTATTGAAAAAATGAAGGTAAAAATCAACTTCGTCAGCTGCATTGACTTTCTCTCTGCAATGATACACAGAAACATTAAATGAAATAAATGTAATAGACTAATTTTAGACTAAGACTGTTCAGTAATAATAAAAGATGTTTTCTTTCATTGCTACCCATTGTGTGTCCTCATAAATTACCATGGCATCGACCTGTAATTCAGGCCACTCTCAAAAGAAGGACTTAAAACCCCTGCCCCAGGTCTCGCTAAGTCATGCCCCTGACTCGGTCAGGCCACACCCCCTCCCACTCCGCAGCCAACGGAGATTGAAGGTAAAAATCAACTTCTGTCAGCTGCAGGGGTGGGAGGAAGGATGACTTTCTCTCTGCAACGACACACAAACATTAAATGAAATAGATGAAATATACCCAGGCGAAGCCGAGTCCTTCTGCTAGTCTTTTATAAAGAATAACTAGATTTATATTTTAAATAGAAATGAGCGAAGTTTTGAAAAAAATTAATTCATCAGCTTTGCCGAACTTCATCAAGAAATTGCACTTGTTACGAATTACTCACGAATCGCCTTCCATTGTATGGAGCAGATGCAATGACGAGGACGCCATTTAACCCCTCAGATGCCACATTCAACGCTCTTCACAGCATCTGAGACTCACAATCAGGTGCTCCGGGGTTCAAAAAAAATAATTATATTTACCTTGTTACACAAAGTGCTAGGAAATTCGGCTTCTTGGCGATTTGAATTTTTCCTGAAGGTTCACTTCAGATACTTCAATTCACTCAACACTAATTTTAAAGTAGAAAAAAGTTATAACAAAGAGAATTACATTTATTCATTTACAAGAAAGAAAAATACCACATCTACTTGTGACTTGTTGACCATGGAGAATTGCTATTTTGTTAGACAGGAAAGAAAATTTACAATTGACCACTTCTTTACTGACATGTCCATTCTGCAGCAGTAGCCTTGAAAGGAACCCTCCAAACTGTACCATTCTGTCATAGTCCATGTGAATAGGTGGCTATATAAATGAATGTCAGCTGAGCCTGCCAATTTCAGAATGAACAAAAAACCATCTAATGTGTATGGAGGTGTCCCAGCCATCCTCTGAGAGAAGATGTAGGGGGAGATGCAGCTAATCCTTTTCTTCTTAAAGGGGTTCTGCAGGTTTTAATATCTGATGATCTATCCTCTGGATACACCCGGGGCCCCCGCCGATCAGCTAAAGTTGACCTTTATTTTACTATGTGGCATTTCCTCTTTGAAAATTTCACAATTTTCACTTACAAAATCTTCGTGCTGCAGGAAATTAGTCCAATATGAGTTTCGTAAATCTCATTATAGCACAGCCAATGAGTGTTTTAAGTTTATTAATGAACACACAATAAACATAACAATTCAACAAAAAGATATGTTCATTATTGTATTGAAGGACTGTAATCAAACAAATAGAATGGCCATTGATGTGCTCGAAGTGATCACTTTCAGTGAAGCAAAATGTTCAATTATTTCTAGGGTCATACAAAGTGTTACGGGCAATAGTTGTGGAAACACTGTGCCAACTAACTGGTTTGACTTTGGGCTAGACCGAGGGTTGCTATCCTGGCAGTCCCTCAGTATTGACTTTTTAACTCATATATAGGGATCTGGACTTCGCTGAAGAAGAGCAACCAGGCCACTACCTCTTGGAAAAGTCCTGATGTGGTTGACAGCTGACCCATAGGGTCAGAGACACCAGTGTGAAGCACTGAAGGGTCAGGCACTATTTGTAGTCATGAAATAGGTTGAGTCAAGACAGGAAGAGTTTCTATCAGACAATGCCACCAGACAGAGCAGTAAGGGAGGATAGTACTCACCGCAGTGGTGAATAGGGGAATATCGGTAGTCTGCAACCGCCGTTACACTGTAGCGCTACTGAGAGTCCATATTACGGACAGGTGTAATACAACGCCCTATACATAAGTTGTGCAGTGGACCACAAATCATCCTAGCTAACCTGTTCTGTTAGCTGTAACGCCACTGTGTGTCAATATTAAAGGAAGGTGTAATACATCAACCAGTACATAAGTGTGCAATGGACCAAAAATCACTCTATCTAATGTGTTATGTTAGCGATACAGTTGTTATACACTATGGCCAACAGACAGTTGGCTAGGCCCTCCAAAGGAATGGGTAGTGGTGGTAGCCGGCACAAATATCAGCAGAAGAAGGGGTGATGGTAGCAGCCGCAGAAACAGGCCAGAGCTGCCACTCATCCAGCGGTCATGCTTTGACAAACAATCCAGCCGTACTGGAATGGTCGACTCACTCTTCACAATTATCTCAAGTTACATCAGATGCACACAGCCAGGAATCAGCGGATTCCTCTGACACCAGGCTTAGTTGGCATGGCCTTGGAACTGCCTCTATGCCCTCACCTATCCTGACCCTGCCTCTTGCTTTTTCTGCTCTATCTGTTAGCCAAGTAATGTTTGCCGCCAACTCTGCTCCACTTTTCAGCGACGATGAACTTTGTGAGGACAATAAGCAGTTATTGGCCAGCACTGATTTGGAAGAGAGGTCCGCTGCAGAATCCTTTAGGCCTACAATGACCAATGATGACAGTTGGGTGGGAGCACATGTTGCAAGAGGTCAGGGCATACACAAGTCTGGGATTCAAAATTTGTGGACCGCAAAACAGATATCGTTATGTTCATGAGGCCTTAGAGGAGTTGTCCAGGTTCAGATCCAAACCTGGACATTTCCCGTTCTTCACCCAGGAGCATTTCATACTTCGATGCTCTCTGCATTTCAGTGCAGGGCAAGGGCTTTTTCATTAGATCCGGAAATGTCCCGGGTCTGTGCTAGGTACCACCTAGCAGTGATCCCAGTGACATCACTGGTACTAATGGGCGGACTTTAGAGTTGCCCTAGCCTCTAAAATGGCTAGGGCAGCGCTAAAGCCCACCCATTAGTGCTGGTGATGTCATTGGGAACATTGCTAGACGGAAGCCTTCGCCTAGCAGTGTAACTTTGTAAACAAAACAATGAAATGCTTTGATGCTCATCTCAGAGGGGCTGCTTGGGTGAAGAAGGGGATATGTCCGGGTTTAGAGCTGAACCCAGACAACCCCTTTAAGGAGTGAAGTAGAAAGTGGAGTAACATCTCAAGACAGAAGTGTTACGGTAGGTCTCCATTATACAACTTTAGTTTTTGTCCGTCTCTGATACACATTTTTTGTGGATCACACACATACCCATTCTTTTCTATGGGTCCACAAAAAATGCAGACAGCACACACACAGATGTCACCCGTGAGCTGTCTGCATTCATACGGCCATTCTTCAAATTACAGAACATGTCCGATTTTTATCTGGTTTTTTTCAGACAAGTTAGCCATTTCTAGTAGAAAAATGCGGCATGCACATGACTGGTATTTGTATATTGCAGATCCACATTTTGCAGACCGCAAAATGGATACGGTCATGTGCATGCAGCCTTAGAGTTACAGATGCACTAAATCTATAAAATGTTGTGCCCCTTACAGAGTAATGAGGGGGGAGTTGCAGAGAGCGATGAGGCGAAAGCAAAGCTACTAAATATCTTTTTCTCCACTGTATTCACTGAGGAAAATAAACTGTCAGATGAAATGCAGAATATAAAAGTAAATTCCCCATTAAAAGTGCCCTGTCTGACCCAGGAAGAAGTAGAGCTGCGTCTTAAAAAGATTAAAATAGACAAATCGCCCGGACCGGATGGAATACACCCCCGTATCCTAAGAGAATTAAGTAATGTCATCGCCAAACACTTATTTCTGATATTTAAGGACTCTATACTGACAGGGAGTGTTCCACAGGATTGGCGCATAGCAAATGTGGTGCCAATATTCAAAAATGGTCCAAAAACAGAGCCCGGGAACTATAGGCCGGTAAGTTTAACATCTGTTGTTTTCTAAGAGATGCTATCTTGGAGTACCTCAATGAAAATAAGCAAATAACTCCAAATCAGCATGGCTTCATGAGGGATCGGTCATGTCAAACCAATTTAATCAGTTTCCTTCTATGAGGAGGTAAGTTCTAGACTGGACCGCGGTGAATCAATGGATGTCGTATATCTGGACTTCTCCAAAGCATTTGACACGGTACCACATAAAAGGTTAGTATATAAAATGAGATTGCTTGGCCTGGGAGAAAATGTCTGTATGTGGGTAAGTAACTGGCTCAGTGATAGAAAACAGAGGGTAGTTATTAATGGCACATATTCAGATTGGGTCGCAGTCACTAGTGGGGTACCACAGGGGTCAGTATTGGGCCCTATTCTCTTCAATATATTTATTAATGATCTTGTAAAAGGCTTGCACAGTAAAATATCAATTTTTGCAGATGACACTAAACTGTGGAAAGTAATTAACACAGAAAAGGACAGTACACTGCTACAGATGGATCTGGATAGACTGGAGGCTTGGGCAGAGAAGTGGCAGATGAGGTTTAACACTGACAAATGTAAGGTTATGCATATGGGAAGGAATAATGCAAGTTACCAGTACATACTAAATGGTAAAATATTGGGTAACTCTGACAAGGAAAAGGACCTAGCAATTTTAGTGAACAGCAAACTAAGTGTCAGACAGCTGCTGCCAAGGCCAATAAGATAATGGGTTGCATCAAAAGAGGCATAGATGCCCGTGATGAGAACATAGTCCTGCCACTTTACAAATCACTAGTCAGACCACACATGGAGTACTGTGTACAATTCTGGGTTCCTGTGAACAAGGCAGACATAGCAGAGCTGGAGAGGGTTCAGAGGAGGGCAACTAAAGTAATAACTAGAATAGGTGGACTACAGTACCCAGAAAGATTATCAAAATTAGGGTTATTCACTTTAGGAAAAAGACGACTGAGGGGAGATCTAATAACTATGTATAAATATATCAGAGGTCAGTACAGAGATCTCTCCCATGATCTATTTATCCCCAGGACTGGACTGTGACGAGGGGACATCCTCTGCGTCTTGAGGAAAGAAGGTTTGTACACAAACATAGAAGAGGATTCTTTATGGTAAGAGCAGTGAGACTATGAAACTTTCTGTCTGAGGAGGTGGTGATGGTAAGTTTACTAAAAGAGTTCAAGAGAGGCCTGGATGTATTTTTGGAGGGTTATGGTTACTAGAGAGGGGTCGTTGATCCAGGGAGTTATTCTGATTGCCTGATTGGAGTCGGGAAGGAATTTTTTTCCCTAAAGTAAGAAAAATTGGCTTCTACCTCACAGGGGTTTTTTTGCCTTCCTCTGGATCAACTTGTAGGAAAACAGGCCGAACTGGATGGACAGATGTCTTTTTTCGGCCTTATAAACTATGTTACTATGTTACTATGTAATACTTTATAAAGCTGGGGCAAATTACGGCAAGGCAGACTCCTGGAAAACTGACTTAAAAATGTATCTCATAATAAATCTGACTGACTGGAGAAAGACATTGAGCGGCGCATTATGCACTAAAAAATGTTTATTTTATTGCCAAATCTTTTATTTTAAATTTGCAAGAACGGCCATCATAGCTCTTCAAGAATAAGCATTAGTGAATAATATAAGAAGTATGACAGGTAAGATTGAGAACAATGCCTACCATGTTTTATAACGTTTTCTAAAGTTAATATTCCAAACAAGCATGTTGTCTTTGCTGTCATAGAAACTGCATTGCTCATTTTAGGCTGAATGAGGGCATGCTGATTTG
>ONZH01013740.1:0-87113 GCA_900303285.1 Rhinella marina
GGAAGGTCCACCTAACCACAGACACGTGGACAAGTACCGGTGGGCAGGGACACTACATCTCCCTCACGGCACATTGGGTGAACCTGGTGGAGGCTCGGACCGAGTCTGACCGTGGGCCTGCTCATGTGCTACCCACACCCAGAATTGCAGGACCAACTTCGGTGTCTGTTTCACGGGCACATTACACCTCTTTCTCCACCCCCCCTCCCTTCACCTCCCCCTCCTCCTCCTCCAAAAGAGTATTGATGGCCACATCGCCGAGTGTCGGTAGCTCAATGCGCAGCAGCACTGCGGTAGGGAAGCTTCAGCAGGCCGTGCTGAAACTGCTGTTTGGGTGACAAGAGCTGTTAGAGGGCATCAGGGGGGAGACGACAGTGTGGCTTGCGCCGCAGAACCTGCAACCCGGCCTGGTTGTTTGCGTAGCCTCGTGGCGGCTCTGAAACTTGGTGGACTCACACACGTGCCATGCATGGGCGCGTACTAAACATAGTGGTCCAGCGGTTTCTTAAGGCCAACCCCGAGCTTGCTGTGTTGCTCACTAAAGTGCGCCGCATCTGTGCACATTTTAGGAAGTCCACCACAGATGCTGCCACCCTCAGGACAGTGCAACAGTGGTTACAACTCCCTGTTCACCGGCTGCTGTGTGACGTTCCCACACGTTGGAATTCAACATTGCAAATGATAGCCAGGGTGTACCAGCAGCGAAGGGCAATAGTAGACTGCTAGCGACAGGGGACGGACTGCAGTGGGCAAAGTGATAGGGGAGAGGAGGGGAAAAGGCAGCGTGTCCAGCAAGGGCATGGGTACACTGGGTCAGGCCTTTGCCAAGTTTTTGTCACCCCAGCCAGAGTGTACCACCTTTCCACAGGTTAGGCAGAGTAGGGCCGAACTGTACTGCAAGATGGTGAGGGAGTATGTCGCTGACCAGACCAGCGTCCTGAGCGATGACTCCACGCCATACAATTATTGGCTGTCTAAGCTGGACAAATGGCCTGAACTGGCTCAGTATGCCTTGGAGGTGCTGAACTGCCCTCCCGCTAGTGTACTGTCTGAAAGGGTCTTTAGTGCTGCTGGGGGGATAATCACCGACAAACGGACCCGCCTGTCGACTGACAGTGCCGACAGGCTGACGTTCATCAATTTGAAAAAGTCGTGGATATCCCCCCACTTCTCTTCCCCACCGCAGGAAAGCGGCTGAACACTTTTAGGGTGTATTGGATACACTGTTTTCTCATGTAGGCCCTCAACCATAATGTTTTCAAGGGTCTGTTCACCAGTAGGCCCTCAACCATAATGTTTTCAAGGGTCTGTTCACCATCAGTCCCTCAAAAATAATGTTTTCAAGGGTCTGTTCACCAGTAGGCCCTCAACCATAATGTTTTCAAGGGTCTGTTCACCACCAGTCCCTCAAAAATAATGTTTTCATGGGTCTGTTCACCACCAGTCCCTCAACCATAATGTTTTCAAGGGTCTGTTCACCAGTAGGCCCTCAACCATAATGTTTTCAAGGGTCTGTTCACCACCAGTCCCTCGACCATAATGTTTTCAAGGGTCTGCTCACCAGCAGGCCCTCAACCATAATGTTTTCAATGGTCAGCTCACCAGCAGGCCATCAATCTTAATTTTTTACGGGTGTGTCTGATGCCCTCCTTTATGTGTAATAAAAGGTGTTTCGGAGTGCCTGTTCCTTGTAATTTTTGGCAGACTTGTCACTTTGTGCATAGGCTTTATGAGTGTATGAGTCCCGCGACAAGAACAATTGTTCCAGAATGTGAATGAGGCCCTTCTTTATACCCGTTGTATTGGAGTGCCTGTTCCGTGTAATTTTTGGCAGCACTTTCGCTTTACGTACAAGTCAATATATGTTTCATAACAATATTTCTTCATAGTATGTTAGGAAGGAGTTAAAGGTTTAAAAAAACAATGAAAACACAGGTTTTAGAATTTTTTTTAGTAATAATAATAATAATAATAACTTAATAAATATTCGAAACTTTCAAAGCAGCACCTGGATCTGAATACTTTAGCAGTTGCATGTCATTAAATATTTTGTATATCTAATAGAACTGACTCAGTTATTCAGTTAAATGTATCTTTATTGAGCCATTTTTTTTTCTTATTTCTTTGAACTGCTCACTGAGAAGGCCGCACATGCTGAGTTTAAGGGCCACACCTATTCCGCAAATTTGCGAAATAGGGGCGGGCCCGCTCACCTCTATGGGCGGCACGCTATCTTGCTGAGCCGCGGCTCCGTGCCGTGGCTCAGCAAGAAAATATAGAACATGTCCTATACTTGTCCGTACACACGGACAAGTATAGGCATTTTCAATGGGACCCGCAAAAATATGTCCATCTTAATGGGGCCTAAATCTTCAACTGCCTCCTGTCCTGAGCTGTGATAGGGAGAGATGGACACGAGTCCTGACATGCAGCAGAATAGACACTAGTCACACTACCCTTGAGTAACCAGCTTGATGTAGCAGAGTAATTGGGGCAGATCTCTGGATCTATGTGAGGTGCAGGGCTGTTTCTCGCTTTGTAAAAAAGAGATTGCCAATGTACTATAATATTATGTGATGTATGACACATTTTGTTAAATATTTTTGGGGTAACACAAGTTTCTACTTCTTTCACTACCTTGATTTTAAAATTATTGTGATATGTCTGCTTCACTAACCACTTGGAGAACAAAATGTGCACACAGTCTAGTTATCAATAACATGTTGGGTGGCATGATCCTAGTGCTTGAAAATATTAAACTTCTGTGAATTAGGGGTTTGTACTTACTAGACACCCATAATTGGTGGTCTTCCCAGGGGCCTGGGGAAAATTCGTCCCTGACAGTTGGAACTATAAAAGATAAAACATAAAATTAGCTTATATTTTGAAGACAGAAGTTCCACCCATTACACTTTTTATTTTACCTACCTTCTACCTCTTCAATTTGCCCTGGGGGTGTTGGAGGGGCAGGTGGGCTCCTCACTGGCTGGGGCGTAGGAGGGTTAGAGGGGCTCCTCTGTGGTGCAGCAGCTGTCAAAAATCATTAAATAATGGCCTTACATTCTACTCAAATGATCAGTTGCAACTTCTGATGTTGATACATCTGAATATTTTGGGGCTGGATCCAATTACTAACCACTAGTGCTCTTATATCACTGCAGCTGCACTCCCACGTAGCCTGTATTAAAAATAAATTAAATATGTTTACACTTACTAGAAGCAGCAGGTCCTTCAGGGCCGTCCGGGCATGACCTCAGATAAGCATCTTGTGCCCCATCAGACCTCAGATCAGAGTCTTGTGCCCCCATCAGACCTCAGATCAGCATCTTGTGCCCCCATCAGACCTCAGATCAGCGTCTTGTGCCCCATCAGACCTCAGATCAGCGTCTTGTGCCCCCATCAGACCTCAGATTAGCGTCTTGTGCCCCCATCAGACCTCAGATCAACACAATGTGCCCCCATCAGACCTCAGATCAGCGTCTGTGCCTCCATCAGACCTCAGATCAGCGTCTGTGCCCTCATCAGACCTCAGATCACCAGAATGTGCCCCATCAGACCTCAGATCAGCGTCTTGTGCCCCCATCAGACCTCAGATCACAAGAATGTGCCCCTATCAGACCTCAGATCAGCGTCTTGTGCCCCCATCAGACCTCAGATCAGCGTCTTGTGCCCCCATCAGACCTCAGATCAGCGTCTTGTGCCCCCATCAGACCTCAGATCAGCGTCTTGTGCCCCCATCAGACCTCAGATCAGCGTCTTGTGCCCCATCAGACCTCAGATCAACACATTGTGCCCCCATCAGACCTCAGATCAGCGTCTTGTGCCCCATCAGACCTTAGATCAGCATCTTGTGCCCCCATCAGACCTTAGATAAGCGTCTTGTGCCCGCATCAGACCTCAGATCAGAGTCTTGTGCCCCCATCAGACCTCAGATCAGCGTCTTGTGCCCCCATCAGACCTCAGATCAGCGTCTTGTGCCCCCATCAGACCTCAGATCAGCGTCTTGTGCCCCCATCAGACCTCAGATCAGCATCTTGTGCCACCATCAGACCTCAAATCAACACAATGTCCCCCCATCAGACCTCAGATCAGCGTCTTGTGCCCCCATCAGACCTCAGATCAGCGTCTTGTGCCCCCATCAGACCTCAGATCAGCGTCTTGTGCTCCATCAGACCTCAGATCAATGTCTTGTGCCCCCATCAGACCTCAGATCAGCGTATTGTGCCTTCCTTGTGCCCCCCTCAGACCTCAGATCAGCCCACCCAGCCACTTAAAAAAACATACTTACCCGTCCTGAGCTGCCGCTGCCCTCAGCTCCTGCGCTCCACTGTCTTCCCTTCCGGCGCGCACTATGACCTGACGCTGCCTCTGAGGACTGTACGCCGTGGCCTAGCATCGTGCGTGCATTCGCGAGACTTGAATTCGTACGCAACAGCGTATAGAGTAAAAGCGTATAGTAGCGTATAGTAGCAACAGCATACGCTTTATCGGACAAGGTCCTGTCGCTCCTTGCACTGTCTCTGCCTACTCCATGCATGCTGCCCCTGGTGTTCCCTATCCATTTCCGTGGTGTTTTAATCACTTTCAGAGGTTTTCAGGTGTTTAGGCAACCTTGCGTGCGAATAACTTTGGTCCACTGCAAAAATGCTCATATCTCCCATTGACTTTAATAGGATTCGTTATTATGTACGAATATATGAATATTTAGAAAAATTCGTTCCGAGTACCGAGCACACAAATATTTTAGTATTCGCTCATCTCTAAATCTAATGTATACAAGGGCTGCAACACTCAATCTTTCAGTTCTTCAGGGAGATAAGCCACTGCTAGAGGTGTCTGTTTGGGCTGTTAACCCTTTGTTCTGCAAACAGATATGTAATGTTACACGTACCAGGATTGTAAACACTGCAAACAAAATCCCTGAACAGAAACACAGATAATCTTACATGGTCCTCAAGAATGCTAGTGATAAAACAATGTCTAGAATAGGTAACAGAGCAAATCGCATCTCCAGTTTAACCCTTTGGGGTGTCTAGTATCCAGCAAGAAGATTGCGATCTCAATTTCTAACCTGTTTTTTTAACATGTTCAATGCAGTAAAACCAAAATCCAGTAAGGATTCTACTGTGAACAATAAATTGACAGGTCTACATCTGACGTGTTCAGAGATTGCAGAGGATACAATCTAGGAAAAAATTAATAAAGTAGTATCACAGCTGATGAAAGATTGAATGTAGAATTGTTTCCTATCTGATGCTTTAAAGAGAATCTGTCATCAGGAAATGCAGTGGGATCTGCAGGCAGTAGGTTATAGGGCCGGAGGATTTCAGCAGATTAAGGCCTCTTTCACACGAACGTTGTGTTTTGCGGTCCGCAAATTGCGGATCCGCAAAAACAACTGATGGCATCCGTGTGCATTCCGTATTTTGAGGAACGGAACAGCTGGCCCCTAATAGAACAGCACTATTCTTGTCCGTAATACGGATAAGAATAGGACATGCTCTATTTTTTTTTGCGGGCTACGGAACGGAGCAACAGATGCGGACAGCACACGGTGTGCTGTCCGCATTTTTTGCGGGCCCATAGAAATGAATGGGTCCACATTTTTCCTCTTTCACACGAACGTATTTTTTGCGGACTCCGATGTGAAAAATGCGGACCCATTCATTTCTATGGGTCCGCAAAAAAAGGTGGACAGCACACGGTGTGTATTCCCGTTCCGTAGGCCCGCAAAAAAAAATAGAACATGTCCTATTGTTGTCCGTATTACGGACAAGAATAGTACTGTTCTATTAGGGGCCAGCTGTTCCGTTCCGCAAAATACAGAATGCACACGGATGCCATCCGTTGTTTTTTTTGCGGATCCGCAATTTGCAAAACACAACGTTCGTGTGAAAGAAGCCTAAGGTCTCTTTCACACGACAGTATTTTTTGCGGGCTCCGATCCGCATTTTTCACATGAAAAATGCGGACCCATTCATTTCTATGGGCCCGCAAAAAATACTGAGAGCATACTGTGTACTGTCCGCATCCGTATGCCAGTTCCGTAGCCCCCCCCCCCCAAAAAAGAACATGTCCTTTTCTTGTCTGCAAAACGGACAAGGATAGGCATTGTTACAATGGATCTGCAAAAAAAAAAACGGATGCTATACGGACGAATGCCACGGAAAAAATACGGATGCCATTTGCGGACCGCAAAAAAACCAACGTTCGTGTGAAACTAGCCTAAGGCCTCTTTCACACGACAGCATTTTTTGCTGGCTCCGATCCGCATATTTCATGTGAAAATTTTTTTCATTTGCCATCTGTTTTTTATGCGGATCTGCAATTTGCGGACCGCAAAACACAACGTTCGTGTAAAAGTAGCCTAAGGCCTCTTTCACACGAACATTTTTTTTGCGGCCTCTGATCTGCATTATTCACATGAAAAATCCACATCCACATGTTTCACATAAAAAATGCGGACCCATTCATTTCTATGGGGCCGCAAAAAATGCATCCGTATCTCCGTTCCGTAGCCTGCAAAAAAAAATAGAACATGTCCTATTCTTGTCCGTATTACGGACAAGAATAGTACTGTTCTATTAGGGGCCAGCTGTTCCGTTCCGCAAAATATGGAATGCACACGGATGCCATCCGTTTTTTTGCGGATCCGCAATTTGCGGACCGCAAAACAAAACGTTCGTGTGAAAGAGGCCTAAGATAAAGTTTTGTGGAAAAAGATTCAGCAAAACTTGTAATTTATACATTTAAACCTCTATTAGAGATGGGCAAAGTTCCCAAAAATTCAATTTGGCTGCTTTGCCAAATTGTACCAAAAATTTGTAATTTGTCACAAAGCGCATTTCTTTGTAAATAGAGGTGCAATGAGAGGGAACAGAGATTGCGGTGCCCCACATCATTGAACCCCTCAGATGCCGCATTCATCGCTAATAACGGCATCTGAGATGAATATTAAGGCCTTTCAGGGCTTGATCAACAAAAAAAATCATACTTACCTCATCCATTTGAACGTGAAGAGGCCGCCGTGGCCATCTTACTTAAAGATACAGCGCGATGACATAATACGTCACCGCGCACGAGAATTTGCGCGGGATCTTCAAGCAAGATGGCCGCTGCGGCCTCTTCATGCTCAAATGGATGAGGTAAGTATGATTTTTAAAAATTTTTAATGCCATTTCAGGGAAAATTACTTACCACGAAGCATGAGGAAATTCCGCTTCGAGGCAAATCAAATTTTGACTGAAATTCGGATCGAAGTCCACTTTGTGAACTTCAGTTCGCTCAACACTGCTATCAGTCACTGATACAACATCCCTGTTTACCTCTAAACTTAGAAAGAGCAGAGATCTAAATCTATAAGGCTAAGTTCACATTGGTGTTTGAATTCTGTTATTTTGCTCTGACACACGAGTACAATACCTAAATTGCCGGATCCGGCATATGCTGGACACTGCTGGCATCCAATGGATCCTATGCACTACAATAGGGTCAACCAGGTTTCTGCTACAAATACCGGAATTCTACTGGACAAAATGCTACTGCGTGTAGTGGTAGTTTGACATTTTTTGCCAGAATTTGCAATGGAGCTTACTGCTGGAACCTCCACCACAAATGTGGCCTAGACTACAAACTTCACTGAATCTTTACCTACAAAACTACACCTTATATCCTATCTCCATCTATCGGCTGTAAAGTCCTGCCTTGGTAAAGGATGGGAGATATTGCAAAATAATGTCATGAAATAGATCAGAATTAGTTAAGTTTAATAAAAAAAAAAACGCATACCATATTTTTCGCCCTATAAGACACATTTTTCCTCTCAAAAGTGGGGGAAAAATGTCTCTCCGTCTTATGGGGCGAATGCTAATGAGCGCTTCCATTAAGGAAGCGCTCATTAGCACCGGAGGACAAGGAAGAAGTGAAGACTCTGTATTCACTGCTTCCTGGTCTTCCACTTGGCTGTGCAGGGCTGCGCACAGCGTGGGGGCGCTCTGTGACCTCACACTGTGCACGCCAGTTCACAGCACAGCCGACAGCAGGAGGAAACAGAGCGAGGGAGGTGAGGAGCGGCGGCGTTCAGGAGCAGGAGAGGTAAGTGGCTTTTTTATTTTATATGTTCTGTGGCTGGGGCCTGACAAAGGAGGCACTGGGGGCTGACATAAGAGGCACTGGGGGCTGACATAAGAGGCACTGGGGGCTGACATAAGAGGAACTGGGGGCTGACATAAGAGGCACTGGGGACTGACATAGGAGGCACTGGGGCTGATATTGGAGGCACAAGGGGCTGATATTGGAGGCACTGGGTGCTGATATTGGAGGCACTGGGGGCTGATATTGGAGGCACTGAGGGATGATGAAAAATATTTTTTTCTTATTGTCCTCCTCTAAAACCTAGGTGCGTCTTATGGGCCGGTGCGTCTTATAGGGCGAAAAATACGGTAAATAAAATTAAACAAAAATATGATAGCATAATTTGTTCAATAAAGTTGATTATATTCTTTAGATTCCACTATAAAAATGTATTTCGTACCAACACAATTATAATGACACATGAAATAACACCACATGGTAGACAACGAGAAAAAAACTGCAAAAACCAATTGCAGAATTGATTAACTTTTTAGCATTTTAGCACCCCTTAAAATCTATAAACATATATAAATTGTATGTACGTCAAAATGGTACTAATAAAACTTACAACTTCTTCCACACAAAATAATCATCAAATGAGCAGAATAAAAAAAATGTATGGCTCTGGGAATACAGCAAAAAGCAATAGAGGAGTTGCTGGGATTCTTATATCCCCTCGAGCAAAAAAAAAAAAAAAAATTACTAAAAGCTAATCAATCAGTTATACTTACCCTAAAGTGCTGATGAAAAACACAATGCGTCCCAGAATACACAAATATGCATCCCACAATACACCATCAAACATCTACATCTGTGGAAAAATTTAAAAAATGTATAGCTTTTGGAATGTGAGAATTAAAAATAAAAAAAACTTAAAATGATTGGTCCTTAAAGCACAAAATACTTTAGTATGTGTTCTGCTAACCACAGTGCTGTTCTGTGTGGCCCCCAACCAGCAGACACAAACATTCTTATTTGTGTCCCGAGAGTTAAACAGAGTTAAAATATAACAGCTGCATCCTTATGATGCAGAAATTTTGATTCCAGGCCTTGGAAGATATACAGTATGTGAGTGTCCTGTTAGATACATGTATCTTCCTTGTCAGGAAAGAGTAATGGCAAACAGAGCCGCACAGCTGGCACTAATGGGGGGTGTAATTGGCTCTACTGTGTTACTGGCACTGTTATGGGGGTACGCAGACTTGGTACAATTATAAGGAGGCATGTGAGCTTTCCATAAAGGTTGTTCTCGTACACAGTATCTTGAAAACTGTATGGATATGAAACACAAAAAATATAAGAATGTTGTATAGACTCAGACTAGTGTTGAGTGGATTGAAGTTAACGAAGGGGAATTCAATCCAAATTTCAGGTAAAATGTGATTTGCCACAAATCCAAATTTGCTCACGCTTTGTGATAACAAATCGTCTTTTTTCCTAAAATGGCGGCTAGATGTGTTACAAAGTGAAAGTAAGAAGCCTGAGAACACAAGATCACCCATAATGCCGTGCAGCCAGACAATTCGCAGATAGCCACCCTTTGTGATGTCACAGCCCTATAAAAGCATCATCCCGCACAGTCTCTACTATTTCACTGTGACCTGTGCAAAGGGAGAAACGTGGCAAGCGATAGGGACAGTGTTTTAGAAAGGTTTTAATTGTAGAATATTGGCAAGGGAGAGTACATGGACAGTGTAGGGAGATTGTAGGGAGAGTTTTTACACACTGTAGGGCGGGAATAGGGAGACTGCAGGAAGTGTAATTGCCCTGTTTAACTAATTCACCAGCTGCATCATTCGTACTTAATCTGTTCTTTTATATAGACACATACTGTGCATCAGACTCATTGTCAACAAGCGGTCTAATACATAGGCACATTTATGTATTTCCCCGGCTGTGCCATTAAGACTCAGGGTCACATTTATAAGGACCGGCGCTGGCACCGCTACATAACTTTGGAGGATCCACCACCTATACTAAATGTAAGACAGATTCTTAGCTGTCTTGTATTTAGACTATATTCTACTCCTAAACCATACGTAAAAAAATTATCAATGAAACGGGCCTGCCAGCCTGTCCCCTTCCCCGCCTACACCACTCCCTCTTTTTTAGATCTGGAATAAACAGGGAATAAGTTGGAGATTCTACCGCAACATGGCATGTGACAGAATCCTAGCCGGATATACGCCAAAAAGTGGCGTATATCTGTTCTTAAATGACCCTCTTAATCTGTTCTGTTATAAATAGTATTACTGTGCATCTATTGCTCCTGATGCTCTTCCTCCTCCTAGTCACGTGTTTTGCCAGCAATTGATCACCGAGGCGATTGCAAACAGTATACGTACACTCAATGTGGACATTGCCAAGTTGCTGGTACTACAGTCCCTTCCTTTCCATGTCATTGACCCTGCACCTATCAAAGAACTGATTGCTTGTGCTCACCCAAGATGGAGAGTCCCAAGCCATCATTACTTCTCTAAATAAGCTGTACCAGCGCTGCACACTTATGTTGAGCAGAAGTTGGGCCAGTCCTTGAGCCTGTCAGTGTCTGGTACAATTCATGCCAGTGTTGACATGTGGAGCTGTAACTATGGTCAGGGACAATATATTTCCTTTACAGGCCTCTGGGTAAATGAAGTTCTTTCCCAGACACACCAGCAACTTCTCAGGTTATGGCAATGCCCCGCGTTGTAATCATGAGATTTCTGCGCCACTGTCCTCTGCATCCTCATCCTCTACCTTGTCCTCAGACTACACCGTAGGCACAGTTCAGAGTGGTCCTCCTGCATACCACCTTTGCAAAGCATGGCATTGTCATGCAGTTCTGCACCTGGTCAACCTCAGTGAACAGAGTCACATCGGGGAGGAACTGCTCTGCGTCATCAACCAAGAAATCAAATCCTGGCTGTCTCCTCTCTGACTGGAGATAGGAACCACGGTCACTGATAATGGGAACAACATTCTGTCTGCTCTGTATTAGGGAGGGCTGACCCGATGTGTCCAGCATGGCGCACATAGCAAAGGCAGAATCGTGTTCCCCTTCATCGCCTTCATATGCAATGTTTCCACACGTTGGAACTCCATGCTTTACATGTTGGACCGACTGAATAGAGGAAACCGTGACCATTATCTTGGTGGTGCAGATGCACAGGACTTCTCCCCAATGTAACTTTGACATTAGCCAGTGGCAGTTCATGAGTGACACCTGCCGTTTGCTCAGGCCTTTTGAGGAGGCCACTTTATTTGTCAGTCGCCAGGACTACATGATGAATGATGTAATTCTACTCCTTCAAGTCCTGGAGGAGATGCTGATAAAGCTGACTGGCGATGGGACAGAAGATGTGGTGCCTATATCTCACGGCCACCTGAGCCCTGTGGAGGCTGAACTGGCTCAGGAGGAGTACGAGGACATAAATGCCCAGAAATTCTATATACAACTAAGTGGTTTATCTGACCAAGCCACAGGAGAGGAGCAGGAGGACAATGCAGATGACCCTGATAGACCGTGGCAGTATGCAGTGGAGATGGAGGCAGGGAGTCCCTCTAAGTCCCTTGTGCAAATGGCCAGACGAATGTTGAGTTGCTTGTGTAGTGACAGCCGCATTATCACCATTCTGCAGAGGGATGACTACTGGCTCTCCACAATGTTAGACCCTTGCTACCGGTCCAAAATGGGGGCCTTCTTTAGACCTTCTGAGAGGGATAGAAAACTCAACTTCTATCGAGACATCCTTTGTAGTTGGTTGGTCGCTGTCTACAATAGTCCTGACGAAGGTCTAACTGGGGGGGACCCTCCGAGCTCATGGTCCATTGCCATAAATGCTGGGGAAGGGGGGGGGGCGGCAAGAGCGGCACCAGCTCCATTAGGAGCAACTTAAGTCTTGAGTCTCTGATTAGTAGTTTTCTTCAGCTGTCTACTGAAGAAACCACCCAGCAGAAGCAGGACATGGAGCAGAACCTGAACCAGCAGGTGGTTGCATACAGGTGGTTGCTGCACCCTGTCACCCCAGATCCAAGATCCCCTGGATTAATGGGCAGTGTGGGGATTCGCTCTGGTAGGCAGGGTGAGTGGACGCCGAACAGAGGCACTAAGACAGTTCTTGAACAACTGCAGTGTTTATTCACACAAGCAGGCTTCAACAAATTAAAAAAACACTTAACTTCAGTTGAAAGTCCTGGTGTTAATTCACACCACACTGCCATTTCGAAACAAAAAGTCCAAGTCCAGAATTAAATCGACCTGTCTTCCCCAAACCAGTCGCAAGCCTTCATCCAGGCATAGGCCTCATCCCCCCACTGCTGCCGTCCAGCTGGCTTTTTAAACAGTTACTGTAGGTGTCGGCAATGCCCGGACCGGCACCTAAGATCCAGTCCGGTGCTTGACCTCACCTCGCTCTCAATCACCCCAGCAGTACATGCTTGGAGGAAAATACCTTCCATCAAGCAACAGACCCTTCACTGTGTCACAGGAGCTAAACTTAAATTGTGGTTGCAACTGGCCGAGTTTGCCCTGGGCAAGCTTTCCTGCCCGGTAGTGTGGCATCAGAGCGGGTGTTTAGTGCTGCCGGTGGCATAGTTACCCCAAAGAGAACTCGCCTTTCAACACAAAATGATGAGAGACTAAACTTTATAAAGATGAATCAGGTGTGGATCAAGCAGGATTTCCAGACACCGCTGCCTGGTACAACAGACTAGATCATTCTGGTAGTAATGATCTGACTGTAGTGTGCTGCCACACCAGAACATTGTGACAAATGGCCCGTTACTTCTGCCCACATGCTGCTGCCACTATTTTGATGCTGCCACCTGTCTGATGCCACACGCCTACTGCCTCTATTGCCACCATCTTGTGCTGTTAATGCCACTGCAGTTGCCCCCCCCTTTCCTACTTTGTTCTGGGGCCACTATTGTGACTTTTCATGCTATTGCAACCTTCACCAGTCTGTCACGGGGCCACCAGCACTCCTGTATGGCTGTGTTGACATCACCATTTATTTTTTTCGTTCTCCCGTCATAAGAACAGGAAAATAACAAAAAAAACCAGACCCTGTCGTTTCAGCGCCCAGAAGGCCTCTATCACACGGTTAGTAATTTGTATCAGGATTTGATCATGATTTGGAAGCCAAAAGCAGGAGTGGGTCCAAAACACAGAAGACATGCAAATATTCCCATCACATTTTATATCTGTTTTCGAGGCCATTAAAATATTGCATGCAGGACTTCTGGACCTGAATAAAACCGATGTCAGACGCAAATGGCCAAAACTCATGCAAATTGAGCCTGGAGCCTCTATCACACGCTCGTTATTTTACATCTGTATTCGATCATGATTTGGAAGCCAAAAGCATGAGTGGGTCCAAAACACAGAAGACATGCAAATATTTCCATCATGTGTTATCTCTCCCACTCCTGTTTTTGCCTTACCAATACTGAATGGTTTGAAGGTGAATGCTCAAAATACAGGATCTGCTTTTTTTGGGCTGTAGTTCTGAAGGATCAGTAGAAAAGACAAATAAACAGTGATGTGAACACAGCCTTACTGCTGAGACCCTCCCCACTGGCCTGGGCCCACTACTTAAATCTTGGGCCACGGCACGGTTACGTCCACACCGATAAATTAGACCTGACGCTAACATTGACCTGTAAGGCTGAGTTCACACTTCAGTTATTTGGTCAGTTATCTCTATCACTTACTGATTTGGGCTAACAATAACTGATGAGAATAACAGACCAAATAAGTGAAGTGTGAAAAAAGCTTAATAGTGATGCACAATCATTCTACAGCTAACCGAAGGGATTCAAAAGGATGTGTTTGCACTGCCACAGCATGGATTAAAAGAATCTTTTTTCTCCACTACTTTATTGATGCTGCCTCCATGTCCTTATTTTTTTCCACTATAAAGTCATTGTGACACAGCTACTGCAGGGGCGCTCAGCATTTTTTTATTTTTTGCTTTACTGAAGGCTGCTGTATGCTTTTCCTTTGGTTTAGCTAGAGGTTAGCTAGGACTGTTGGTGGCCTGCATGACGATGTGCACGATCCATATATGAGACCTGCCTGTCATACTGACACATAGTAACAGTTTAGCTACCAGAAAGGACTAGCTATGCATGTTGCTGCAATGCACAGTGATGTACACCGATATACAGTCTCCCTAAAGTTTAACTGCAGTCCGTAACAAAGTGAATTTCTTGGGAGAAATTCGGCAAAACAACTGAATGGAATTGTTGAAAACTTCGCTCATCTCTAATTCAGACATATAATGAGTAACCTTTATTTATATAAAATGGAAAATTTCTTTAACTATCCTAGCTCCATTGCCTGCATCTGTCATGCTATGGAATTGTATGGAGCCTGGACCCTGCTGCTTCTTTTGAACAGCTGTGTTGCTGGAATGTTCAGTCTTGTAAATGCAGTGGAGGTATGCACAACTCACACATACTGTAGTGGTATACTTAAATATGCAAATTTAAGTACCATAGATATTTATAATTTTAGATAACCATAGCCATTTATCTCCAATGTAGCATAGTGAACAGATATTCCCAAAATATCTATAACTTAAGCTATTCAAAACCAGCCGTGTATGAAGAAAGCTTTAATGCTCCTGAGTGTAGACTAAAGATGCACAACTTTTTTGGTCTGAGGGGCACACTGTCATACTGTTGTCCCTTTAAGGGCCAGCAATACAGTTTTTGCCTCACAGTGACAGCAATAACTCTTTTTTTTCTATTTATGTAAGTATATGAGGTATTGTTTATTTTGCAGGACAAGTTATATTATTTAATCACCATTTTGGGAACTGAGATTTTAACATTTAACTTAAATTTGTTGGGAAGCATATTAAAATAAATGTGGTTAATGATAATACCTGATCTCAGCTCACACTGGCCACATCCCTGAGAGATGCAAGGCAGATGGGGCAGATCTAATTTGCCATTCAGTGCTGTGACTGGCTTGGATTCCTGGCTGGAAGTGTTATGTGGGGAATGTGTGTCTGGCTGTGTCATTTGGAGCATTGGGGTTTAAGAGGAAGAAGCAAGATGATCATGAGGAGAGACTAGCCAACAGAGAAAAGCAGTGACTCACTGGGGTGGGGGATCCCAAGACATAAAAATACAAGGGATGAAGGCAGAGCAGCATTTCAGGACATTGGGACAGGAACATGTAAATTGTTATTACCCTAAAGCCATGCCTCTAATGCCACCCAATTACTATCTATACACACCCATTCCTGCCCAGTCCCCTAATAATGCTCCTTTATTGCCCCCACACAGTAGTTATGCTCCATTTGTGCCTCCACAGTAGTTATGCCCTATCGTGCCCCCCCACACAGCAGTTATGCTCGTTTCTGCCTCCACACCATTGAATGCTCCTTTAGTGCGCCCTTCACAGTATTCATGCCACCCTAGTGCCCCCACACAGTATTTATGCCCCTTTAGTGCCCCCTTCACAATTAGAATGCCCAGTTAGGGCCCCCAGATATTCACAGTAGTTATGCCCATTTTGTGCACCCATACAGTAGGTATGCCTCTAAGGGTTTTCCAAGACATAATCAGTGGGGATCCGACACCCAGGACCCCCACAGATCAGATGTTTGAGAAGGCAGTGTGCTTACAGTAGCGCTGTGGCCTTCAGCTTTTCCTAGGCCAGTGACAAGTTTTTGCACATGGCCTAGCCACAGCTCAGCCCCATAGAATCAAATGTATAGCACTGTGCTTGGTAAATTAAAGAAGGCCGTGGAGCTCACAGAAGTGCCGGTGCCTCCTCAAACAGCTGATCAGCAGGGCTCCTGAGTATCGGACCCCCACTGATCAGATAATGATGACCTGTCCAGAGGATAGTGCCCACTTACAATAATGTTGCCCACCTTACAGGAATAGCGCTCATTAGTTTTAATCTATTAAAAAATCTAATACTCGCCTAGCCCAGTTCCCAGATGAATGGAGCACACCATGCCCTTTCCAGCAGCAGGTGTGATGCAGTGACATAATCGCACCTGCTGGGCAGGATAATGCACAGGATGATTTCCTGGCTGGAGAATGATCCCCAGCCTGTGTGCTATCCATCTAAGCTCTGCTGGCACTATTATATCACTGCATTGACACTCCTGCTTGGGAGAGCACAGGCCAGTGAATGGTGAAGAGGTAGCAGAGAACTCGCTGCTTCACCATTTGCATTCTCAGGACGCAGATACAGTTGAAATCATAACACACGTCAGACATCCCTGGCCCGCTGGAGAGCTGCCAAAATCTTGGATTACTGAGCCGGATTCAAGACGGTTGAGAGGTATGTACTACCGATTACATGCAGTGGTGCAGAGGTGATTTGTTTGCCACTGCCAGAAGCTCTAGACATGAAAACCTCTTCAGTGGTCAGTGTTCTATCAACAAACTTTATTCAGAAGGAACAATAATAAGGATGTCTGCATTAGTTTGAATTGCCTGAAGAAAAGTATCTTCAACTCATCTCTTGTTTCTGCTCCTTTCATGAGGGAGGGGTGTGACTAGAAGGTCCTTGCAGCTAAGAACGACATACTGTACTCAGTGTGCTGTACAAATCTCTGTGTTATCTGCACACAAGACAGTCTGATTATGTAGAAGTCTGTCTGTAAGATCTCTTCATTTAGCAGGTAACAGAGATTTGTACAAACTGCACATTACTTGCTGATCCAGTATCTCTAAATTGCAAAGACCTTTGAATCTATTTGAGCATTTTTCCATGTGGGCATTTTTCTTGTGTGCATATGAAAGTCGATTTTTTACTGGGTGTAATTTCCATGTGAGCTTTTATCACATGTGCTTTTTTTCACAGAACCTGGTAAATTCAGTGTTGGGTTCCAATATTTTTCTAGTGAGGCCCATGAGGTTAGGCACAGTCAATTTAATTGGAATCCTGACAGCTTGTCACATTTTAAGGGATCTTCATGGCTAGATACCTTCAAGTGAACATGAACTCCATAGACTATAATAGGATCCGTCTGGAATCTGTCCGCTCCCCGAAATTTATGCGAGGATTTTGCCAGATAAATATCGCTGCGTACAACATTCTTTGTCTGGCCAAATCCCGGCATAAATGCCAGGGAGCGGCCGGATTCCCGACAATTCCAATCATAAGGCTCCAGCAGTGAATGTCAGTATCTGGCTACGCCGAATTCAGACCCCTTCGGCACTCTAGGTGAAATAAACCTAACCCAGAAAACCCCCTTAATGTTCAGCTTTTGTTGACTTTACTTGCAGATCTGTAAGAAAGCTGCTAAGTTGTTACATTAATCTCAAGAGGAGTACCCTAAACTTTCATAAATCTTGGCTTAAAGCTGACATCACAAGATCAACATACCCTTTAAATGACTGCACGTTCTTCTTTGTACTGGAATTGCAATGTTGTAATATCAATCATTTTTAAAGCTTTATTCTAGATTGTCTGCATTTTCCTAAATACATTCAGGTTAATTGTACAGTAGAAATCCCAAGAATGTTAGCATCTCAGCTATTTTCTTATCTTCTCTCAATGACATTATTAATAGCAGATGTGAGGTACAACACATGGTAAGGCTACATTCATTTACACGACCTAAAGTGTTTTGCGATCCGTAAAACTCGGATACCGGCAGTGGTTGTTCCGCATTTTGCAGACCGCACATGGACGATGCTATAAAGAAAATGCCTATTCTTGTCCGCTATTGCGGACAAGATTAGGACATGCTCTGTATTTTTGCAGGGATGTGGAATGGAACTATGGATGCGGACAGCATGCAAAATTGCGGAATGGATGCGGAACCATTCATACGGTAGTGTGAATGGACCCTAACAGCCGCAGCCCTCCCAACATTATTTTTGGTTTCATAACATAACACAAACAGACAAATATTAAAACATTTATTAAATATACATCTCCGTTAAATAAACATCTTAAAAACACAATCATAATGTTAAACTATAAAAATACATTTAAAAAAACTCTCAATCAAAAATCTGTGCCCAGCACAGAGAGATATACACCTTACCAGAGGAGATCAACTCTACTCCACTAGAAATCCCACATTAATATCAAGACATATCTCAAAGACATTCCAAGGAAAGAAAAACAAGCACAGTTTATCAGCAATTGTTAAGCTTCCTTCCTAAATTTCTGACAAGATATCCTCTGACTAATCATTTTTCTGATAGTTCATCAGTGCCTTGAACCTAGAGGCTAATTCTGTCAAAACAAGCATTTAGGTGGAATTGAAATAAACCACATGTGAGTTTATTGTAAAATTAGCCAAATGGCTACTTCAAGTGTCTTAAACTTACTAAGACTTCAATTGATAAAATAAAAGCAGGGTCCGGGTCAGTGTGAGTTTCATTCTCCGCACACTGCTGCCTGCTTGCATGATGAAGTTCTTAGGGGGTTCATGTAGATGGATGTTTCAGATCATGTAGGTCTCATTGACTTATAAATGAATGGTATGAACTGCACAGGGTTCTCTATAAACAGCAAGGGATCAAAGATCATACTGGCAAGGTTTCCCACAAGGGATGGGAAAGAAGGGGCAAAGTGCATGTCTTAGCTGCCAAGGAGAAGGAATGTGATGGCATAAGAAACCGCCCCCCTTCCCCCGTGCATCCCAGCTTGAATCAATTACCGTAATAGTTACACAAGCATCTCTGTGCCTTTGCAATATCAGCTCTGAAGAGCTGACCCAGTAACACGTTATTTAATTCCACTCATTTCTTGTTTTGGAAGCATCAGCGAGTACATTTTATTTGGATTTGTCAGATTTCATGAGAACAAGTACTAAGTATTGCTATGTAAACTGGTTTTCACTTCATTGTTGTGGTTCTATGTGCTTTTGTGCATACTAATAAGTGTAGGTTTTATACATTTTTTTTTTGCTACAATTTTGTAATAACAACAAAAAATGCCACAAAACCTGCACCTATGAATACACACCAGTAATACCATGCAAGTCACTGTTTGGCACAGATTCCAAAGAATGGCATTTAAAACAGCTGCCTGTCTCGACCTTTCCTAATTTCAGTTCTGCTTTAAGTCAGCAGCCTTTAGAAAAGTGCCAGTCATGTTACATTCTCACAGATGGATATGGAGTGTGATACCCATGTTGGAGTAAACTACAAGGCAGTTATATATTTCATAACTCTTTATAAGGCTAACATATCCCACAGCCTTCCAGAATGTACCTTGCAATGTTAGAAATACCTTACTGAGTAAATGCTACCACCATTGTGGGAAATGTTTGCTAAAAAAAGCATCTTTTTACTGAAATATAAAGCAATAGAAAGGCTGCATTCATACCAGCAATGAGGAGTCCCACTCTGGCCTATTATTTACCAGGGAAAGGTGTCCCAAAACCTTCTTGCCTGTGCTGGGATACATTCCTGGTCTTGATGAAGTAGGACAAACCACCTATATGCTAGCGTGTACGCAGCTTTAAGGTAGCCATAGGACGCTCAGTACATTAAATATAGTTGTTACAAGGAAAATTTCATATAAAAAATTATTATTCCTATTTATAAGTGCAAATAAGCATTCCCTATGTCAAACGGAAATCAAATATAGCTTCTACTATGCCATTTCTATTTGTTTACTCTGAAGGCCACTGTACATAGGCAGTATTTTTCTCACTACTTTGCATCAGTATTTGGAAGCCAAACCCAGCAGTGGGTCCAAAACCTGGCGGAGATACATATGTTTTCGTGATTTTTTTTCTCTAAGTTCTGCTTCTGAATTTGGCTGATGCAAAATACTGACCAAATACTGACCATTTGAAAGTGGCTTTATGCTGGCAGCTACGTCAGTTCACAATCCCCAAAAACCATGAAGTTCTAAACTGCGACATATGAATGTGATTAATAGAGACTATACTTACTAAAAACAATAGATGCCACATAAAGATGCACCAATCTGAGTGCATGCCCTTAGAATATTCAGTCACAAGATAACATCAACAATAAAAAAATGTAAAAATATAAAAAATAAATAAAACATTATTGAAATAAGTGGCTATTATGATATAAAGACAATTTGTCAATGCTAGTGTTAATAGAGATGGCATAGCTATTTTACATCAGTTCAGATCTGTTTCATAGTCAAAGAGGACCTTTAACCGCTCCTGAAATAACACAGGAATGGTACAACCTAGAGCCATAAGAATAGACATTAAAACAGGCATGTCAGGAGTGGTGACAGGTCCTCTAAGGTTTTTTAAAATTCCTATAACAGAACATCTTAAAGGGGTTGTCCAGGATTTGATATTGATGGCCTATCCTCAGGTGAGGTTATCAGTGTCAGATTGGCAGGGGTCTGACACACTGCCGATCAGCTGCTTCCTGCAACATAACTACACCGCACTGTCCATTGTGCAGTAGCCATAACTAACTGCAGTGCTGCTCAGTAGGAGCAATGCTGAAGTTACCAGCTCTGTCCACCACACAATGGACGGTGCTGTGCAGTTCTGGTGTCAGAACTACAGGGTAACAGCTGATTGGCGGGGGTGTGGGTGTCGGACCCTCACCATTCTGATATTGATGGCCGATCCTGAGCACAGGCCATCCAAATTAAATCCTGGACAACCCCATTCACATCACATTTATGGTCTCCAATAAACATACACAATGGACCATATTATGTAAAATAAACACTTCTGACAGATCCCATACGGTGGTATCCATAACCCACAGGGTTCCATGGAGGCCAAAAGGTCACTTGGGAGCTTTCCTAACATACACTCCGAATGTACATTACAAACATCATAATGTGAAGTCAGTCTAAAGGTCCTTTTACACGGAAAGATAAATCGTATTAGCGATCGTAGATGAACGATCGAACGATGCAATGTAAATACCGTTTACACTGAAAGAGAAGTCGTTCACAATCTTCGTACTTTCGGTCGTTTTATAATCGTTATTACGATCGTTCCTTGCTCCTTGCCATAAGCATTACCATTACCATCTGCCAACGACTAAACGATTTTCGTTTAAACTGGAAGATTTTGCGAACGATGAACGATTAATTTATTGCCGGGACAAAAGATGCGATCAACGAGAAACGAACGAAATCTCGTTCGTCGTTAAATCGTTACCCGTGTTTATACGCAACAATAATCGTGCAAATCCGAACGTTTGAACGATTATTTGAACGATAATCGGCTCGTGTAAAAGGGCCTTAAGTTAGTGGCTCTACCAGCAGCCCATCTAATTCAGTTATCTGTGCAAATATCAGCTTGAGAGATAAAGAACACACACTATATACCGATTTTGTAGAATGGCAAGGCCGGGGATCAGCCTTTTTCATAGTTACACAATACATGAGCTGCGTGTATGACATTCATCAGAAAATATTTGTACAAAGAGACTTCCAAACAATTCCCTTAGGAAGCGCTTACTGTCCACAAACATTTCAGTGGGATGACTGCCAATTAAAAGTGTCCTTAAAGCAGGCAGTATTCACAAGGAAAGGCAGGTCTACTGGACGGACAATCCTCCGCAAGTCCACAAATCAACTCTCATGTGGTTTACACATCTCAGTGTAATAACCCACTGAAAGCACGACTCCTAATGACTGTAGGAATTCGCAATTCCTGCGCAGTCCAGACAGGTGAGCTACAACAGCCCTCAACAACCTCAATGCGTCTCTTCAAGCATTTTCATTCCATCTGCAAGAGAAAGATTTACAATAGTAATGTAGACAAAGGGTTAAATCAGTACTGTGCATTATGTTTACTGCTAGACTATAACTTTCCTCCATGCTTGCGACACACCTGTCTGAGTCAATCATTGACAGTTTATTCTGGCCGCTCTGTGACTATGTAACATTTTATCCTCCAGATATTATGTATGTCCTTCTGAGCTACAGCATGTCTAGTTTCACAACCTCACAGGAACCTTCAGTGTGCACAACATTACAATTCATGATATGGCACCCACAGAGGTTGATGTGGCCCTCCTGTACCTCGTCCTCTGACAAAGACAAACAGAGGATCTGTATGTGAAACTGATACGGAATAGAGATCTCCACTACAAACATTGCTTCCATAATATGGCGCTTATACTTTTTTTTTCTGCAGGATAGAAAAGTGTAGTGTACTATGGTTTTCCATCATTTTTTCCCCGAAAATACATGTTACACGTTTGGACAAAATTGTGATGTGAACAGCTCCTTAAATGGGTTTTCTAGTGTATCCCATTAGGGCTCTTTATAGAGGAAACGTTCTTGTCTACAATCACAGGCTACATGCATCTGTATCCAGTCTAGGCAATGTTACTGTAGGTCTGTAGCCTCTATGGCAACCCATGAGGCCGATGTGGTGACAGTGGGGGTCAACAATAGTGTACCTCCAGTTATATAGAAAAACAAATACTGTGCACAATAAGTTTTCTAAGTACACAGCAGCATGGATGGGCCGCAGTCTGTACTGCATGCTGCTCATATCTATGCACTTCTGTCTGACAAGCTCCCATATCCAGTACAAGAGGCAACATGTAATGTGATTTAATAGTGCTGGATACTGAATATGGGGACCTATGAGACAGAGCTGGGAGGTCTGTGTTGCTGTTTAATACCAAGAATCTGCTATGTAATGTATATACAAACTGATTCCTGCATTATAATAATTTTTCTATATAACTCAGGGTAATTATTAGGAGCTAACTAGTCTGATCGCATATCTGACTGCAAGGCTCATGTAAACCACATTAAAAGCAGCAACGTACAAAAACCTCCAGAAATAACTTGGATGCTTGGTACAAAACAGTACTGTACAATAAAAGCCTAATGATAAATGGTCATAAATGAATAGTGAAATACTTACCAACTACACACTGTTACACTCAGTTGTTGACAAGCGCAACCTGCAAAAAAGGAATAGTATTGATGAAGACACAGTTTGTAATCGTGAGCTCAAATCCAGGTACATGGGATCATATAGCACAAATAATGCGAAAAACAGAGCGACAAACTCACATTTCTTCAGATGACACTGCACCAAGGTTTCTGGTAAGATGTAGGTCATGACTTACAGCTAATCTTCTTTTTAATACCTATAAATCAGAAATAGACATATCTTTAGCATCATGTGTCACCCCTTGGAGGCAATAGCACCCCTCCGGTGGCAGTAACAGTTTATGTCCAAGCAAGTCACAAAGGCCAGATTTTCTGCACGTTTCTGAAGGAGTATTTTAGAAATCCAACAGAGAAAACAAGTCAATCCACTACTGACTTTTTTTTTTGGCCACTGAACGGATGGCAGATATGGCAAAGCTTATCACGTCACCAGGTCATGTGTAATTTGGGGCACACATCACCACTGGGACCAGTCATTGGCTGCAGAAGAACATGAGACTCCTGTCTGTGCCGGAAGTGTACAAGTGGGAACCAGAACACAATGAACTGGGCCAAAGGAGCAGGAAGTAGGGGAGGAGAAGGTAGGGAGTAGCTAAGTATGCTTCCTTCCACAGGTTCATTCCGGTTGGTGGAGTTTAAAAGGGTTTGACACTGGAGAACCCCTTTAAATACATTTTTAATAAACTCATACCAGAGATCCCGCAAACGAGCAGTTCCAAATGTCCTGAACAATACAGGAATATTTTGTGGTTCAGACGTCTGTTATGTATGTGCTGTGCCCTTTCTCTAGAAGTCCCTAAAAATGCTGAGCAAAATAGGGTCAAATCCATATTCACATCCAGACCATTTCAGGAGGAAACATGTCGACAGGATGGGGCTTTACAGTGACACTGAGGGACCACGTCCTGATAGGACTGCCCTGTTTGGAGTGCTTATCCTATTTTGCACAGCATACTTAAAGACACCTTGGAAGGCAGTTCTAGAGAGAGTGCAGAAAATACAGAACAGCTGTCTGTACAACCTGCAAATCTTATACTGTCCTGGGTATTTAGACCTGGTTGTTTATGGACTCTCCAGAATGAAATAATTAATCATATATTTTAGAGTTAGCTTTTTAATTGAAATTGTATTAACATTAGGTTTTACTCTTTCCATCCAGTGAACACAGAATGTTCTATATACATTTATTGCTATGTGCACAGTGCATATTTAGTTTTGTGATGCCTTAGCCCATATGTTGGTGAGAAGGATATGGAGTTGGAGTCGGTAAAAATGTACAGACTCCAGCTTAAAGCAATAGTATCCATTATTAATATTGTGTAATTAAAGGGGTTCTCAGGATAGGTCATCAATATCAGATCGGCAGAGGGAAGACAACAGGCATGCTGCCGATCAGCTGTTTGAAGAGAAGGCAGTGCTTGTACAAGTGCTGCCTTCTCTGCTCTGTTTACCTGCTCACAGCAGCAGTTGGAGCGGCAAGCAGTATAATTACAAGTATGGCGTCCCCATTCACTTCTATGGGACAGCTCTGTCTGAGCCAATCCATAGAAGTGAATGGGGATTCCATACTTGTAATTACACTGCTCACCGCTGCAACTGCTGCAGGTAAACAGAGAAGGCAGTGCTCTTTAAACAGCCGATCTGATATTGATGACCTATCCTGTGGATAGGTTATCAATTGTAAAAAGTTATTTATTAACTTTCATATAAATTTAGAAAACTTTAGAAATGTTAATCATAAATATATTTTATGTTCTAGCAATCTAAGGACCTTCTCAAAAAACAGTGATGAGCAGTGCATTCTAGTGGTTACAGAAAATCCGTTCTCCTCTCCCGTGCTCTCTCCTGTTCCTTATACTAGGTATCTTCATGCTGCTCCAAGGCAGTTGGTTACAATGCCAGAAACTGTGCTGCACATGCTCAGTAGTGAAGACCAGAAGAGGAGATTCACTACTGGTCATCCCTGTAGTCATCTCAGAACTGGTAGACCGAACAGGAAGACAACATTATAGGTCACTGCAGCCTGTCTCTGCTCTGGTCCTGCGTGTCGGCTCCCATGTGTCCATCTTCTGGTCCACGGCTTGTTTCATTTATCCCCTGCATGGGCATGGTCATCTGCTCTGCTGCAACCAACAACTGACTTCAGCAGTGATGTGTCTCTTGTGGACAACTGGCTGCACCAGGGCAGATGATCATGCCCATACTGAGGAGGAGGCAAACAAGCTGTGGACTGGAGGAAAAACACATTGGAGCCAGTGCAGGATGGCGGCTGCGGATAGCAGGAAAGCACAGCAGAGGCAAAGTTATTTATTCCCAGACAACTATTTAATGGCAAGCACTGAATATAGCAGCTACACTTAACAAATGTTTCTTTTATTCCTGCGTTTCCAGGATATACATATGTACCTTTTCTAAAATTTTCTGAGGACAAATTCGAAGATTTTTTACAATTATTAAGTGTATATTAAAGTTTTAATTCACAGTGCATTGCATATTTCTTACAGGAATTTAGAAAATGTCAGGAATTTCAGAAATTGTATTCCAATAAATATGCTTTAAGTTTCATCTAAGTATCCTGATTACTTACATGACAGTAAGAAAAATCCTGATGTTACCATTTTACTACAGTATTACTAAATTATTGGCCATTTATGAAGGAGTCACAGCCGGACTGTGATAAAATGAAGGAGTCAAGAGTTGGAGTCAGAGCTTTAGCTTATCGACTCCATAGCCCCAGTTGGTGACATGCTAGCATAAGATTAAACTACCATATTTCTAACTGAATTTATCACTGTTGAGTCATGTTGGCGAGCCATGCGTTATTATTCAGACTTTGTTATACATAAAATGACAGAATCAGAAAGGTACATCACCAAATAGATTCTACACACTACAACTAGGTTTATATGACCACAATGCAATACAATTTACCACAAGAAACTGTTCACATAAAATGAGATGACTCACCCGATACAGATGCATGTAATAGAGAAATCCGGATAGAAACAGTAACACTAACACCACAAGGACGACATTGATGATTAGTTGTTGGTTGCCTTGACTGCGTCCATCTTCAGAACGTTCTGTTGCAATGAATGGGAGCAGATTAGAACTATGGTTGGGACCTGATACAGTGTTTTGCCGGTCATCAATAGCCATGCCTGTCTCTTGATGAGGTGGAATATTGTTTGACTTATGAGCATTTAACAATGGATTATGAGTGACGTCTGACAGAAGCAGCTGGTCTCCAGTTGCAGGAGAAGACACTGATAGTTCTGCTTTAGTAGATAGCATAGGAGAGGAAAGGTATGAGGAAGCCCAGCCAAGGTCTCCATTACCTATGACTTTCCTTTGTGACACAGGTTCAGGGGACTCAGTGTTAGACAAGCCCATTCCACTAGAGGGGATATTTGTATGAACAGGATTAACAGAGGTGAGGCTAGGGTCATTGTCACTTGGCGATAGGCTAGAGACAGCCTCTGTTATAACAGCTGCCCTGGAAAAAGCATCCAATGTTGATGGGATGATTGCACCAACAGAAGTTAGACTGGGGAGGTTTGGATCATTGGCACTAGTGGATAGGCTGGAGACAGCCTGAGGCATCACAGCTGCCCTGGAAATTGCGTCCATGTTTACAAGAGATCGACGTATTTTGGTTACAGAATTAGAAGACGTTTCAATAGCAGGTTCCTTGCTGGGAGCAGAAAGAGAGTTCTTAAACACAGACCCTTTAGAGCTTTGAGAACCAAACTCACTTATAGTAGTTGCCTGTGTTCCATCTACTTCGACGGCAGTAGAGAATTCTCCATTCATAAGAGAGTGTGTGGTAACACTTGAAGCCTCCAATGACTTATACATGCCCTCAGTATCTGAATCTGATACATCTTTGACTTTTTCAGGATCTGTTCTAGTTTGAGATGGATTCAGGCTAACATATGATGGGTCGTGGGTGCCTTTTTCAAACTCTGTGCTATGCACTGGAAAATCTGAATTAGTGAGGGAAAAGTCTGTAAAAGCCCCAGGTTGCACTGTGGTACCAGCACGTAAATGATCCACGGTGGTGGTCAGTGGATTTAAATCACTTGGCATATCGGTAAAGATTGATGGTGAAGAGTCTAACCCCTGGGAATTCTTCTCGGGATAACTGCCACTCACTTCCTCTGCCAGGGGACTGGTATGAACAGAATAAGTTGTTGTATATGTGCTGCTTGCCCGTTTTGATGAGTGACTTAGAGTTGTCTGAGACGTTGCACTGGAGGAGATAGGTGTTGTTGGGGAAGAGCATGAGCATGAACACTGAGGACCTGCAGGGATCAGAAAAGACAGAAAGAGGCTTCAATGAAGCCATGATCTGTCATGATACAATATGCACCCAAAGTGACATATGGCTGATTAGTGCTACAAGCATAATGGACACTTAGGGTTAAGTAAATCGGACAGGTTATACAGGCAAGCAATATAAATGCTGGAAAGGATACATCAGAGTATCCTACCTTACTCTACTTGAGGTTGACTAGTCCAAGCAAGCACACCCAAGCAATGCAGGCACAAAACAAAGACATACAGGATATATGTGACTAAGCAGTAAGCCAAGAAGTTTATGCACATAAAAAATTTCAGTCTTACCTTTAGTGGCATTATTACTCTGTTGTTGTTCGTTATAATAGGATTCACATTTCGAAGAAGACTCAGGATCGGCTTGGAACCCATCTAGTTTATGCAATGAGTCATTAACTCGCTGCAAGATCTCAATAGGATTCATATTTTCAGCTTGTAAGTAATCGTTGACCGCGTTCTGGTAAATAATGAGTGAATAATTAGTGATTTAGATTACCAATAAACATTAAAGCAGAACTGAGGTTGAGAACTAATCATATAGAACCTTTTAGGTTATAAACTATGAGGCATATGGCACTGCCACATTCACGAGCGCATAAACTATGGGATCCCTGGTTATAATTTCCACATTTCCAAGCATCGTTTTGATACCATATGTTTTGCAAAGACTTTCCTATGGCTGATCCACTCAAGGGCTAACAAATATTGCATGTAAAAACTGCATCAAACAATTCAAAGTGAAAAAGGACTAAAGTACAAATATATATTACAATTTAACAGAATGTTAAACAATACAGTGTGCTACAAATTGTAACATGTACCAGAATCCTTGAATTGTGAAAATGGTAAGAAAATATAGAGTGTACATAGCAAGGAGGGGGGCTCAGTGAGAAGGACATGATGCATTTTGGCCCTCATCTCATTTCCATATGGGTTTATTCTTTGGGTACATAAAAATAGGCAGTAACACCTAAAAGATGTCACACAAAGTGAGAACCTGTCTTAAAGGAAATGTCAGATGCTTTATGCACTCTCTGAGGGAAGCTTAAAGTAGTGACAGACATGGTTTTCAGCGTTATGTCATTTACGTGTTAATGTGCATCCTTTTTCGAGAACTGACATGTTAATCTTTGCATTACACATGGAGGCCAATGATATGCCCCCAGTCAATGACACAGCAGTAGGGAGAAGCCTGTCAAACAATGGCCTGAAGGGCAGGGGAGCCCGCATATCATTGGACTCCTTGCATGGAAGTTCACTGCTTTATGCCGCACTAAAGCCTATGGCAGCCATAGGCCTAATCTTGTCAATTTAACAGCAGCCATCTCAAATCAATCTGGATTTTTCTCAGTCTCATTACTAAAAGTTACTGTTCATATCCTCTTGTTCTATAATTTGTGGAACGACATGTGGATGACATCCGTGTGCTGTCCATTCTTTCGTGGACCCATAGAAATGAATGGGTCTGTGTGAAATACAAAAAAACCGGACCGGACTCATTGGATTTTTTCATCATAAAAGATCTGATAGGTTCCCTTTAAATCCAAGGCTGACAAAGTATGCCATATTGTCTGATGATACCCCCATGATGCTTTCCTGACACTGCTTAGCTTATTATGCAGAACATACCTGTGTGGTATAGTCTAATCCTTCTATGCAGGGTAAGACAGGTCTTAGCAGAGAGTTCTTCCGTTTATAATTATCTGTACCATCGATGAATTTTAGTGTTTCCAGGAGACCATCTACTTCATACGCCAGAGCCAACAGGTCGCAGTAATCCTTCTAAAATAGAGAATAAATCATGGACATTATCAGCACTGACAGCGGCCTTCACAGGACAAATATCCTACTACTATGATACACATGACCCATAAAGGGGTTGTCTCACTACAGCAAATAGCATTTATTATGTAGAGGAAGTTAATACCAGGCACTTACATAGTTATGTAGTTGTTAAGACAAAAGCGATCAAATCCAACCTTGTTCTGATGTACAGCTTACAGGCAGGCACGTGGCACCTTTTCCCCACCAGGCAAGTGGGTCTTCTTCAAGTCTAGTCTCCTTCATCATGTACAACATGAACTGGTTGCACAGCTTTTCAGTAGGAACTTTGTCAAATGTTGCACCTGCATAACCACTTACTAATGTATTGTTATTATCCATATTGCCTCTTTTGCTGGCTGGATTCACTTTTCAATCACATTTTACACTGCTCATTTCCATGATTACGACCACCTTACAGTCCATCAGTGGTGGTCGTGCCTGCACACTGTAGGAAAAAGCACTAGCCTATGTGAGCTCACACGGTCCCACTAAATAGTCCAGCACTTCTGCCTATAATGTGCAAGCGCGGCCGTTGTTAACGGATTGTAGGGTGGTCGGAACCATGGAAACGAGCAGTGTATAATGTGATGGAGAAATGAATCCAGCCAAAGGAGGCAACATGGACAATCACATTACATTAGTAAATGTGGTATTAACTTTATCTACATGATAAATGCCATCTCCTGAAGTGAGACAACCCCTTTAAAATGATAGTATTTCTGAAGGAGAACAATTTCCACAGTGAACCAAAGCATATACAGCAGAAAGATCATGTTATAAAAACCTGGCAATGCATGACTGTCTTTCATTGAGAAATGCAAGTGCCAAATGTCCTGCTGGCAGATCATCAGTACATCTACAGAGCATTGTACTCCTGAGAGGCACTGAGCTTGCATGCTATCTACAACCAAACAGCCCAAATATATTTGCTCGACCCTTAGAAGGTACAAAGCATGAAAAGTTTGTTTATTTGGAGTCTTTCTTTAAAGGGCTTCTCTGGGAATTAAGAAAACGAAATAGGACTAATAGGAGAATGGCCATTTTATTTTATACCTGATGATTGCTCCCTAGACAAAACAAGCCATTATAACTAATGAACGGTATTTGGGAATATATTTATAATAAAGTAATATTTAAGTATTTTTTAGCCATTTTAACCCCCTTTTAAGTGTCCTGTACCGTAATATTCAGTAATATTGAAATTGTACTGTACACTGGCACTAGAATGAATTTTGTAATCACTACTTCTGGTTTACTTCTGTGTATGAGCAGTGACTGCTGCAGACCCTCACCAGCAGTACCATGGACCGATAGACCAGGAAGCAGAAAGCAGTGGTGGACTGGGCAGCGCCGAGTGGTGAGGTGAGAACTGCTTATTTCATTTTTAAATATATTTCTTCAGGCAGAAAACCCTTTAAACTGAGAGATGCTTAGACATCACTTTACCTGGGCACACATAGGAATACTCACCACCTGTTGTTTTTTCAGGATTCTTACGGAGATGGAACAAAAATATCCTTGGGTATTAATCTGTAAGGGGTAAAACAGATAAGTGTAAGGAACAATGTATAAAATGAGTATTCCTTCTGAGCTTCCTTGTATTCAGTTCTTACCATGTTCTTTACTATCTGGTATTCTCCTGAAATTTTCACCGTATGATTCTCAGCAAAGACACATAGAGCCATGGAGATCAGAAATATAATCCTAAAGTTCGTGGCCTAGAAAGAGTAGATTTTTATGAAATGTTTTTTTTACAAATAAAGATATTAATAAAACCTGTCACTGCCGCGGTTCGGACCCTCGCTAATAGCAGTCTCAATCCTACTAGGAAAGTTCCATCATCTGTAAAAGATGCTAATGTATCCACAGGAGTGGATCAGGAGTTCTTTAGTCACATTAGGTTATGTTCATATCTGTCTAGAAGGTTCCAACAGGAGCCTCCATTGCAGATTCTGTCACAAATGCACCTCATGGGGTCGACGGGGTCCATCTGGTGCAGTTAGGATCTGATGGATTCATTAGTTTCCTATAACTGAACATAAAAAATTACACAGCAGATGAGAACGTAGCCTTAGATATGCAGGTTAGAAGTTCATGCCAAAAAGGGCACAAATAGGTCACAGATTTTGGAAAATTTCAGAAATCATTTGGCTCTATGAGACGTGGAAGCAGTCCAGTAAACATGTCAACACAAGGCTATGGAAAGACCGCACAGGACAGATGTTGAGTTCCAGTGAACACAATTTCTAATCCCAATTCATACAATTCTTAGTGACCACGGTGGTTTTGCAATTGTTTCAGATGGGTGGTAATTCCTACTGACTTCAGTGGGTAAAATCACAATAATTATAAGGTAAGAGAGTCAGGTTTTCATATGTCATACAAAACCAGTTCAAAGAATAGATCATTATGGGGGCTCCTGCCAACACACTCCACCAGCCCCATAGAAGAGGGTCCAAGGTCTGCTGCCCTCTCCTCATCCTTCCATATTTGCTCCGACAGTATGTACAGACCCATTTCCAGTCACTAAATAACAATCTAATCAAGACAGGTAGGCGGGTAGGTGGTGGCACCAAATGTTTAAGCTCATTTTATGAACCCATATCACACATGTATGATATAAACATTACGAGTCGAGGTACAGCAGTCCATGGTCGCATGAAACACGTCAGTAAAACACGCCTGATTTTATGAGTGGAGTAAAAACCGCCATGCGATTGTTGTGTGTAAATCAGGTCAAACAGGGATCTATCTGCAAGCACCAATTACATGCTTCAAGTACAGAGATAATGGTAATTGCCTGGTAGCAGATGAGAAGAGTTGTCCACTTAATGGCAGGGACACCCATAGGTGGGAATGTCACTTCTGCTGAGGCTTTCCTGACTGTGCATGAAGTATACTCCAGCCTTGTTTATATGACCGTCATTGGAGAGAACTTGTCAGCTGCTTTATATGCCAGCTAGCAGGCAGGGACCGTGCCAGTGCCAGACCCTGGGAACTTTAGTAGACTCACCAGCATTGTTGTGTCGCGTTCTCCTCGATGCTGAAGCCAGTGGTCGCCCGCTAGTAATAATCCACGTGGTACGGTTCACTGTAACAGTACGCGGGGTGCCCGCTTAAGATTTGTGCCGCCCGGTTAGGTTGTCAGGAGCAGAGCCGTTTCCTCAGTGTGTCAGCTCTGAAGTGAACGCAAGGCGCCGCTTGCGGCTTTATAAAGAGGAGCAGCCTCTCCCACCTCTGAGACAAAGCATGTGCTTTCTGGGAAAGCACCCTGGACTGCAGCCAGACGGCTCTGAGGAGGGAGATACAAGACTCGCTCATTTGTGATGCAATGTCCCTTTCTGAGGCGGCAGAATTACCCCAGTGTGCCTGGTTAGACAAGAGCAAGGCTGACTACCTCATGTTTGGACTAGTAATATAAGACTAGGGGTCTGTGTAAATATGTACATTCACAATAACCTGGGCATTGTCTGCGGCTGTTAGACCTTATTCACATAAGACAGTCAGATATCCATTTGAGAAGAAGCTGTGTTTGGTCCATGTGTCCGTTTTTTGTTCTCTGTGTTCCATTGACGCTGCACAGCTGAAAATTTTCAGAGCATCTCCTATAAATGGTCTGTGAAACACGGATAAAAACGGATGCCGTTCATGTTGGGTCAATGTTTTTCACAGACCCATAGACAATGGGAGTGACAGACAAAATCGAGCATGCTTCCATGCTAAAACCACAGACCAATGGAAAGTGTTAAAACACGGATGTGTGAATACACATATTAAAATGAATGGGTACATGTGGAAAACACTGTAAATCAATGACGTGTGAATAAGGCTTCTGACCTATTAAACTGGCTAACTGTTAGGCTGCAGCCAATCACTGGCCTTAGCAGTATGCACTATGCGAACACTGAGGCCAGTGATTGGCTGCAGCAGTCACGCACAGTATTCAGGTTTGTCATCGCTGCAGATAGACAGCGGGAGGATGGGAGCAGCAGTGCTAGAAGAGACAGGGGGTGGAATGGGTGAGAGTACATTTTTCAAATGTTTGCTGTTTCAGGCTACTTTTTTAATAAGTTTGATAACCCCTTTCATTTTATGCAGAATGGGGGTTTATTTACACATCACTTCAGTCTCTTTTCTTCCACTGTAGCCAAAAAGAAACTGTGTCCACTGGCACCGGTATGCTGCATGCAGATTTTCTCTGACCGGCCAGACACGGCCCAGGCCAAAAAAGAATGTGGCAGTTTGTCTCTGGGGTTACTGATCCCTCTACAATTTATGTCTAGTAGCTATAGTCATGTAGGGGGTTACCATGTCATCTTTGGATATAGTGTCTATATATGTTTATTTTTCAGATTCAGTTTTGTAGTCTGCCTGATGAAGAGACCCAGGCAGACCTAAATAAGCCTTCATACACACGACTGTGTGCTGGCTGTGTGCGTATCGTGGCCCACAAATAGCAGGTCCGCAATATACAGGCACTGGCCTTGTGCGCGCTGTATTACAGATGCGGACCCATTCACTTGAATGGGTCAGCAATCGGGAGATACTGTGCGGTGTGGAATGGAGGCACGGATCAGAAGCCCAGGGAAACACTACGGAATGCTTCTGTAGGTTTTTTGTCTGTGCCTCCACACTGCACTACTTTTTTGTGGTGTGGAGCGGCAGATGCAGATTGTGGACCCCAGTCAAGTGAATGGGTCCACGTCCACAGATGGTGGCGCACAGTTGTTGCCCAGGCATTTAGGTCCACAACACGGGCAAGGCCGGCACACGGTCATGTGAATGAGGCCTTAAATGTGAATCCTAGTTTATGGTAAATATTGGATAATAACTAAGATGACACATGCTTCCAAATAACGCTGCTAGCGATCTTGTCTTCTTACATGTAAGACATTGCTTTACAGCAGCTTCCTATAAGCTATGAGCATTGTGCAAGAAGAGCAGGTGACTGATGGAAAGACATGAACAAGCCCAGACTGATCGTTCCAGTATTGTGACAGAGGCCTGAAGAGTGTGCTGGTAGTAGTACTGAACGATGTTAGGGGGGTTTCCAGGACCTACGGTAAGTGGAATGTATATGTAGTGCTGTATATTACCAGCTAAAGCCGGATAGTGCCCTGACTGGGTAGGTTGACCAACTGTCCTAAATGTACAAAGGCCAAAACTGGTTTATTCCATGGTTTGTGGCTGTGTCCGAAGATTAGAGAGTTATGGGAGGGGGTCACCAAGATGTTTCATGAAATGTGGGGCAGAGGTTTCCCCGGAGACCCCAGTTGTTTCTCTTCCGTTATGAAGAGGGTGATGACCTGATTCTGTCCCTTCCTCGATTGTTCCTTTCTGTTTGTTTGGTTACCAAGAGATGTATTTTACAGGGATGGTTACAGACAGATCCCCCGTCCATCTCCATTATAACTGATCAAATGACGTGTCTCTTACATATTGAACGATTAAAATCATAGAGACTCAAGGAGAAGCGTACCAAAGGTTTCTCCACAAATGGAGATGTTTTCTTCTTACTGACTGGTTCAGACTCTCATACAACCTTTCTCTTAAACAGGATGGTACTTTATGGTGCAGTTGACGGGGAGATTGGGTACACTGCTTTTTGGGGGTCTTGGGGGAGACCTGAAGGCACTAATGCCCTTTTTGTGGATCTTTGTCCACTGATGTGTGTCTCTACTACCTATTTTCTATAGGCCTAGATTTTCTGATATTGTTTGTGTTATATTGAGGGTCTGCATACCCTGATTTTGTTCTTGATTTTAATGTCAATATAATTGGAACAGCAATAAACTTGTTTTCAAAAACAATAATTACATTTTTTTAGCATTTTAGTTGCTTTTTGTGCTATTAAAAATAGAAAAAAACAGTGACGCATATTCTTTTTACTCATCTGTTTATTTTCAGATGATAATGGGGTGGCATCTTGTCTGAGCCACTGTTAGCAGCATTCAGGATTTAAAAATATGCTTTACCATAGCCTTGTGGACCACAGACACAGTGAATAGGTGTTATTCATTGAATTCCATGGGAGAGTTTTATAGGTGTGGTCTGTGTAGAGGTCACTGTGCAGGGAGGGGGTGAATAAACTGTGTCCATAAACTATTGTAAATGTTAGACATTGTGTTATCTATATATAGGTGCTACGTCACTGATATCCTGCATGTGATGATAATGAGATGACTGCTGAAAAGTGCTTTATACAGAACAGAGATTGTCAATTATTATGCCTAGTGACCAATGTTGAGACTTTTTTATTTTGTTTTTAATATAGATAGTGACATGGAAAATAAAAATACAGTCACTAAAAACGACAACAGGTCGTTTTTTGATGACACATTCCCTTCAAGCATTGCCAGTCATAACTTATTTTCTGTGAATCACACAGAAGACAATAACAACTGTGTGCCAGTAAGTTGGTCAGGGAGTAGATTTCAATGGGGAGAGGGGAAGAAGCCTGTGCAAGAACCCTTTGCCTCCAGCTTAACTTATGCTAAAACAAATGATCAGTATGTTGACATCCAACATGTGCAATCCTTATTTCAGCTGACATCTATTATGGAAGGAAAGTCAGGAGGCACCATTTAAATTCGTCAGTTGATCCTGCCTATATTGCCAGGTTCAGATGATATTTATCTAATGTGTATGGTCAGCTTTACCATGTATAAATAATATTGAATCAGCCCTTAAAGGGGTTGGCCAGTTTCTTAAACGGGTTGTCTGAGACTGCTGCATTCAATCACTGTAACATAGTAATTTATAAGGCTGAGAAAAGACATCTGTCCATCCAGTTCGGCCTTTTATCCTGCAATTGATCCAGAGGAACGCAAAAAAAAAAAAAAACTCTGTGAGGTAGAAGCCAATTTTCCCCACTTTAGAAGAAAAAAAAATTCCTTCCCGACTCCAATCAGGCAATCAGAATAACTCCCTGGATCAACGACCCATCTCTAGTAACTATAACCTGTAATATTATTACCCTCCAGAAATACATCCAGGCCCCTCTTGAACTCTTTTAGTGAACTTACCATCACCACCTCCTCAGGCAGAGAGTTCCATAGTCTCACTGCTCTTACCGTAAAGAATCCTCTTCTATGTTTGTGTACAAACCTTCTTTTCTCCAGACGCAGAGGATGTCCCCTCGTCACAGTCACAGTCCTGGGGATAAATAGATCGTGGGAGAGATCTCTGTACTGACCCCTGATATATTTATACTTAGTTATTAGATCTCCCCTGAGTCGTCTTTTGTGTAAAGTGAATAACCCTAAGGGCTCATGCACACGAACGTGTGCCGGCCGTGCCCGTGCTGCGGGCCGCATACGGCGCGTCCGCAATAAACGGGCACCGGCTGTGTGCAGCCCGCATCACGGATCGCGGACCCATTCACTTCAATGGGTCCGCGATCTGGGAGATGCGGAGCGGAGGCACGGATCGGAACACCACGGAAGCACTACGGTGTGCTTCCATGGTGTTTCTTGCCGTGCCTCCGCACCGCAAAAAAGTAGCGCAAGCACTACTTTTTTGCGGTGCGGACCCACGGATGCGGATCACGGACCCCATTCAAGTGAATGGGGCCACGATCCGCATGCGGTGGCCTCACGGTCAGTGCCCGTGCATTGCGGACCGCAGTTTGCGGCCCGCAGCACGGGCATGGCCGGCACACGTTCGTGTGCATGAGCCCTAATTTTCATAATCTTTCTGGGCACTGTAGTCCACCCATTCCAGTTATTACTTTAGTTGCCCTCCTCTGAACCCTCTAAGCTCTGCTATGTCTGCCAGGAGCCCAGAACTGTACACAGTACTCCATGTGTGGTCTGACTAGTGATTTGTAAAGTGGCAGGACTATGTTCTCTACACGGGCATCTATGCCTCTTTTGATGCAACCCATTATCTTATTGTCCTTGGCAGCAGCTGCCTGACACTAGTTTCTGCAGCTTACGCTACTTTCACACTAGTGTTTCTATTTTCCGGTATCTCGATACCGGAGAAAAACACTTCAGTTTTGTCCCCATTCAACGTAACTGAACAGAACAGAATGCTCCAAAATACATTCAGTTCCGCTTGGTTGCATTCTCATACTGGAGAGCAAACCACAGCAAGCTGCATTTTTCTTTCCGTCATGGGATTCAGAGCAAAACTGATCCGGCATGACCCACAATGCAAGCCTCTTTCACACGGATTAGGTCCGGATGCGTTCAAGGTGCATTCAGTGAAAATCACACCATTTTGTAAGCAAATTCAGTCAGTTTTGTCTGCGATTGCGTTCAGTTGTTCAGTTTTTTCACGCGGGTGCAATGCGTTTTGATGCGTTTTTGACGCGTGTGATAAAAAACTGAAGGTTTACAAACAACATCTCTTAGCAACCATCAGTGAAAAACGTATTGCAACCCGGACTTGCTTCAGGATGCAAAGCGTTTTTCACTGAAGCCCCATTCACTTCTATGGGACCAGGGCTGCGTGAAAAATGCAGAATATAGAACATGCTGCGTTTTTCACGCAACGCAGAAGTGATGCATGAAAAAAAACATTCATGTACACAGACTCATTGAAATGAATGGGTCAGGATTTAGTGCGGATGCTATGCATTCATGTCACGCATTGCACCTGGGCGGAAAACTCGCTCGTGTGAAAGGGGCCTAACTCTGACTCAATAGCAAACGGATTTGTCCCCTTTTGACTTTCAATGTAGTTCATGATGGATCCGTCTTGGCTATGTTAAAGATAATACAACCGATCCATTCCTAATGGATGCAGACAGTTGTATTATCAGTAACGGAAGCATTTTTGGTTTGCCCTGCTGGATTAAGCAAAAACACAAATGTGAAAGTAGCTTTAGTTTGCTGTCTACAGTCACGGCCAAAAGTTTTGAGAATGACACAAATATTCTATTTTCACATGATCTGCTGCCCTCTGGTTTTTATGTGTGTTTGTCAGATGTTTTTATCACATACAGAAATATAATTGCAATAATATTATGAGTAACAAAAGCTTATATTGACAGTTAGAATGAGTTATTGCAGCAAGTCAATATTTGCAGTGTTGACCCTTCTTCTTCAGGACCTCTGCAATTCTCCCTGGCATGCTCTCAATCAACTTCTGGACCAAATCCTGACTGATAGCAGTCCATTCTTGCACAATCAATGCTTGCATTTTGTCAGAATTTGTAGGTTTTTGTTTGTCCACCCATCTCTTGAAGATTGACCACAAGTTCTCAATGGGATTAAGATCTGGGGAGTTTCCAGGCCATGGACCCAAAATCTCTATGTTTTGTTCCCTGAGCCATTTAGTTATCACCTTTGCTTTATGGCAAGGTGCTCCATCATGCTGGAAAAGGCATTGTTGATCGCCAAACTGCTCTTGGACGGTTGGGAGAAGTTGCTCTCGGAGGACATTCTGGTACCATTCTTTATTCATGGCTTTGTTTTTAGGCAAGACTGTGAGAGAACCGATTCCCTTGGCTGAGAAGCAACCCCACACATGAATGGTTTCAGAATGCTTTACAGTTGGCATGAGACAAGACTGGTGGTAGCGCTCACCTCGTCTTCTCTGAATAAGCTGTTTTCCAGATGTCCCAAATAATCGAAAAGGGGATTCATCAGAGAAAATGACTTTACCCCAGTCCTCAGCAGTCCACTCCCTGTATCTTTTGCAGAATATCAGTCTGTCCCTGATGTTTTTTTCTGGAGAGAAGTGGCTTCTTTGCTGCCCTCCTTGAGACCAGGCCTTGCTCCAAGAGTCTCCGCCTCACAGTGCGTGCAGATGCACTCACACCTGCCTGCTGCCAGTCCTGAGCAAGCTCTGCACTGCTGGTAGCCCGATCCCGCAGCTTAAACACTTTTAAGAGACGGTCCTGGTGCTTGCTGGTCTTTCTTGGGCGCCCTGGAGCCTTTTTGGCAACAATGGAACCTCTCTCCTTGAATTTCTTGATGATGCGATAGATTGTTGACTGAGGTGCAATCTTTCTAGCTGCGATACTCTTCCCTGTTAGGCCATTTTTGTGCAGTGCAATGATGACTGCACGTGTTTCTTTAGAGATAACCATGGTTAACAGAAGAGAAACAATGATGCCAAGCACCAGCCTCCTTTTAAAGTGTCCAGTGGTGTCATTCTTACTTAATCATGACAGATTGATCTCCAGCCCTGTCCTCATCAACACCCACACCTGTGTTAATGGAGCAATCACTGAAACGATGTTAGCTGGTCCTTTTAAGGCAGGGCTGCAATGATGTTGAAATGTGTTTTGGGGGATAAAGTTCATTTTCTAGGCAAATATTGACTTTGCAAGTAATTGCTGTTAAGCTGATCACTCTTTATAACATTCTGGAGTATATGCAAATTGCCATTATAAAAACTGAAGCAGTAGACTTTGTAAAAATTAATATTTGTATCATTCTCAAAACTTTTGGCCATGACTGTACTAAAATTCCTAATTCCTTTTCCATGTCAGTGTTACCCAGTGTTTTACCATTTAGTATGTACTGGTGACTTGCATTATTCCTTCCTATGTGCATAACCTTACATTTGTCAGTGTTAAACCTCATCTGCCACTTCTCTGCCCAAGCCTCCAGTCTATCCAGATCCATCTGTAGCAGTGTACTGTCCTCTTCTGTGTTAATTACTTTACACAGTTTAGTGTGATCTGCAAAAATTTATATTTTACTGTGCAAGCCTTCTACAAGATCATTAATAAATATATTGAAGAGAATAGGGCTCAGTACTGGCCCCTGGTCCACTAGTGACAGTGACCCAATATGAGTGTGTACCGTTAATAACCACCCTCTGTTTTCTATCACTGAGCCAGTTACTTACCCACAGACAGACATTTCCCCCCTGTCCAAGCATTCTCATTTTATACACTAACCTTTTATATGGTACAGTGTGAAATGCGTTGGAGAAGTCCAGATATACGACATCTGTTGGTTTGCCTAGAACTTACCTCCTCATAGAAACTGATTAAATTAGTTTGACATGACCCCTCATGAAGCCATGCTGATATGGCATTATTTGCTTATTTGCATTAAGGTACTCCAAGATAGCATCTCTTAGCAAACCTTCAAACAGTTTACCCACGACAGATGTTAAACTTACCAGCCTGTAGTTTTTCAGGCTCTGTTTTTGGACAGATATAACGGTCTGGCTATGACATTACTTAGGGTGTAAGGGTGTATGCCATCTGGTTCCGGCGATTTGTCTATTTTCATCTTTTTAGGACGCAGCTCCACTTTTTCCTGAGTTAGGGCTCTTTCACATCACCGTTAGGGATTCCGTTCTAGCTTTCCGTTATAACATGTCCGTTGACAGTACTTTGTTTTCCGTCCAGCTTAACGGAAACCAGACGGATCCGTTATGCTTTCCCATAGGCTTCTATTATGACGGATCAAAACGGAATGCCTCTTAAAGGTGTCCGTTTTGATTTCCATCCTATGGATTCCGTTATTTTCTGTTATGAAGATGTTATAATGGAAAGCTAGAACGGAATCCCTAACGGTGATGTGAAAGAGCCCTTAGACAAGTCAATTTTAATGGGGAATAAACTTTTACATTCTGCATTTCATTTCATTTTCTTCAGTGAATACAGTGGAGAAAAAAACATTTAATAGCTTTGCTTTCTCCTCACTGCGGTCTACAACTCCCCTCTCATTACTGTGTAAGGGGCCGACACGTTCAGATTTATACTTTTCACCATTTGTATAATTGAATAACATTTTAGGGTTAATTTTACTCTCTTTGGCACTGAAGCTCTCTGTCTCTAGGTTGACTGCTTTTATTTGTCTTTTAAATATTCTATTTTTTTCCTTATAGTTTTTCAATGCTTCCTCACTAACCTCCTGTTTTAGGGATTCGAATGCTTTCTTTTTGTCATTTATTGCTTTCTTTACAATTCTATTTATCCACATTGGTATATTCATGTTCCTTACCCTTTTATTTGTTTGTTTTTTCTGTTACTGTTCTATTTTTCAAGACCAATGTCATTATTTGTTATGATCTTCATAATAGTGGAAATGAAGACACAGAAACATATTGGTCTGTATCTTGCTCTTTAACTTATTTTGAAATGTATGCGGAGTGTAGGGAGGCAAAAATGAAAAAACCTTGTGGTCCTGAGTGAAAATAAAAGTATAATATTTCAGGTTTTGGTAAAGGATGTTGGTAACCTACTTTAAACAGAGACAATGCGAGATGCTTGATTGCAGGATTTAAAAACTGAAATGCATTGAAATGTCTTATATTAGGAATAACAATAATTGATAAGTATATTAGGAGGGTGCATAAAGAGGCAGACAGACAAGCATGAAGAAAGAACAAGTCTTTGTGTCTGATATAGTAGAGGACGTGCATATAGCAGCTTCACAAGTTGCAGATCTTTAGGAAGATATTGAAGAGACAACAACGGTTGAATAAAACATTTGGGTAGTTTGCCATGAAGGAGACTCTAAAATTGAGTGGAAAGAGGTTCTTTGCACACTCCACTAAAATTTGCCCAGTTACATAATATACAGTGGGGAAAAAAGTATTTAGTCAGCCGCCAATTGTGCAAGTTCTCCCACTTAAAAAGATGAGAGAGGCCTGTAATTGACATCATAGGTAGACCTCAACTATGAGAGACAAAATGAGAAAACAAATCCAGAAATTCACATTGTCTGATTTTTAAAGAATTTATTTGCAAATTATGGTGGAAAATAAGTATTTGGTCACCTACAAACAAGCAAGGTTTCTGGCTCTCACAGACCTGTAACTTCTTCTTTAAGAGGCTTCTCTGTCCTCCACTCATTACCTGTAGTAATGGCAGCTGTTTGAACTTGTTATCAGTATAAAAGACACCTGTCCACAGCCTCAGTCACACTCCAAACTCCACTATGGTGAAGACCAAAGAGCTGTCGAAGGACACCAGAAACAAAATTGTAGACCTGCACCAGGCTGGGAAGACTGAATCTGCAATAGGCAAGCAGCTTGGTGTGAAGAAATCAACTGTGGGAGCAATACAAGAGCAATACAAGACCACTGATAATCTCCCTCGATTATGGGCTCCTCGCAAGGTCTCACCCCGTGGGGTCAAAATGATCACACGAACTGTAAGCAAACATCCCAGAACCACACGGGGGACCTAGTGAATGATGTGCAGAAAGCTGGGACCAACGTAACAAAGGCTACTGTCAGTAACATACTAGGCCGCCAGGGACTCAGATCCTGCAGTGCCAGACATGTCCCTCTGCTTAAGCCAGTACATATCCGGGCCCGTCTGAAGTTTTCTAGAGAGCATTTGGATGTTCCAGGAGAGTATTTGGAGAATGTCATATGGTCAGATGAAACCAAAGTAGAACTGTTTGGTAGAAACACAACTCTTCATGTTTGGAGGAGAGTGAATGCTGAGTTGCATCCAAAGAACACCATACCTGCTGTGAAGCATGGGGGTGGCAACATCATGCTTTGGGGCTGTTTCTCTGCAAAGGGACCAGGACGACTGATCCGTGTACATGAAAGAATGAATGGGGCCATGTATCGTGAGATTTTGAGTGCAAACCTCCTTCCATCAGCAACGGCATTGAAGATGAAACGTGGCATGGTCTTTCAGCATGACAATGATCCCAAGCACACCGCCAGGGCAACAAAAGAGTGGCTTCATAAAAAGCATTTCAAGGTCCTGGAGTGACCTAGCCAGTCTCCAGATCTCAACTCCATAGAAAAACTTTGGAGGGATTTGAAAGTCTGTGTTGCCCAGCGACAGCCCCAAAACATCACTGCTCTAGAGGAGATCTGCATGGAGGAATGGGCCAACATACCAGCAACAGTGTGTGCCAACCTTGTGAAGACTTACAGAAAACGTTTGACCTCTGTCATTGTCAACAAAGGATATATAACAAAGTATTGAGATGAACTTTTGTTATTGACCAAATACTTATTTTCCACCATAATTTGCAAATAAATTCTTTAAAAATCAGACAATGTGATTTTCTGGATTTGTTTTCTCATTTTGTCTCTCATAGTTGAGGTCTACCTATGATGTCAATTACAGGCCTCTCTCATCTTTTTAGGTGGGAGAACTTGCACAATTGGTGGCTGACTAAATACTTTTTTTCCCCACTGTATATCTTTTTGGTGTGGGGAAGATAATAGGATGGGGGTTAAAGCACATCTGTCAGCAGATTTCTACCTATTAAACTGGCTGACCTGTTACATGTACGCTTGGCAGCTGAAGGCATCTGTGTTGGTTACATGTTCATATGTGTCCATATTACTGAGAAAAATGATGTTTTAGGGCTCGTTCACACGAACGTACCATGTTTTGCGGTCCGCAAATTGCGGATCCGCAAAACACGGATGCCGCCCATGTGCCTGTGAATGAGCCCTTAATCTATGCTTGTGAGCTTGCTCTATAAGCAACAGGGGCGTTGTAGTTACACCCAGAAGCTCAGCTCTCACTGCAGCTGCAGCACCCTCTCTATGTCATAGCTGCCGGGTGGCTACTGTTTTAAACAGCATACACCCGGGGCTAATGTATGCGATCGACGATAACGTTAATTGCACACATATAACCCCTCAGATGTCATAGTCAAATGTGATCACGGCATCTAAGACCTGAAAAACTCGGGAGCACGCTCTAGCGTGCGTAGGGGGAGCCGGATGGTGTGTGCGGAAGCCTCTGTCCTCCTGAATGAACCAAAGCTTCCGCAGATAGGCTCTCTATGGAGAGACTTTTCTTGAGCAGAACCTACTCTGTGGAATGCTTTGCCCCGGTTAATCAGTTAATTTCTAACTTACTTAGTTTCAAATGTGCCTTAAAAACAAATCTTTTCCGACCAGGCTTATCATGTTCCCAAAACTGACTCCTCCCCATTTACCCCCCTCTTCCAAGTCTTATTCTTCAGAACTAAACGCCATCTTGTGACAGTAATCACTACACCCATAATGCTTGCTCATGTAGCTCGGTCTGCACCACACCTTTTAGTGCAAAGATGGCTGGACCCCTTCCTGTAACATCCAGTTTACCTTTGTGTCTCTTCCACTTCGTTATAGATGGTAAGCTCTTGAGAGGAGAGCCCTCACTCCAAGTGTTTCAATTGTAATTTAGCCAGTAACTTTGTGATGTCTTTTGTTTTGTACAGGAACCCTCTGAATTGTAAAGTGCTGTGGAATATGGTGGCACTATATAAATAAAGATTATTATGTTTTTAATCCACTGTCAAACTTATTCAGAATAAGATGAATATGTTTTGTTTGCATACAGTTGAACAAAAAATAAAACATCCCTCAATTGGATGCCTAAAACATTTTTGCTAAAGAAGCCTAAATAAAACACAATTCCACTTAAGATAGGAAGAGTTAGGCCTAGTTCAAACTTCAGTTATTTGATCAGTTATTTCTATAAGTTATTGTTAGCCAAAAACAGTAGTGAAGCCTACACAGAGATAAAGTATAATAGAAAGATCTGTACCTGTTCTGTGTTTTTGACCCGCACCTGGTTTTGGCTCACAATAACTGATGGAAATAACTGATCAAATAACTGAAGTGTGAACTAGGCCTTAGTTACATACTAGTGAATATTACAGAGCCAGCAGTAAGAATTATTACCTAATAATTATGTAACAAAATAATTTTTGGATTCCACCATTATGTATCACAGGTGGGCACGGGCATCACTCCACTCACCCTGTGTGTATTGGGGCTAGTATTCAATGAAACTTCTCTATACTGCAAAGGTTAATCTTTCCTCTTGTTTTCTGTTCAGCTGCTGGAAAAGATGCTGACTCTCCTATTTATTCTACACTGTTTGTTTCACCCTTTAACCTGAGCTTTGGGTATTCTAGTGTTTGCTAGTCTTTAGTGAAGGTGTGTGTTTTCTGTCTGCCCGTGTACGTTATGGAGTATGATCCTCTGCTGCAGACACTGACCTTGGATTTGTTTTATAGATACGCTTGAACTCTGCCTGCCCTGAACTCAGAATGTTTCCTGACTACAAGTATTGCCTGACCCCTCAGTGCTACACACTATTGTCTCTGACCCCGTTGATCAGCTGCCAGATACATCGGGACTATTTCAGTAGGTGGTGGCCTGCCTGGTCCTCTGCAGTTAAGACAAGATGCCTGCCTTAAAGGATGAAAACCAGGGCATGACCAGGATAACACCTTTAGGACTTGACTAGGACTAAGTCAAACCGGTTATTTGGTTCAGTGGGTCCACATCCATTGTCCATTATGCAAGCTTTTATTGCGTATGTTGCCAAGCGGAATGGTAGCTTCAAGGTCCAGTAAAAGCTTGCTGATTGGTAGAATCTTGCTAAGTGAAGTAAGTGAAGACCCTGTTCATTAGACAAGGGCTTTTAGGGTACTTGGGGGTGTTGATGACTGTTTCTTATCAGTGTTTCTCCTACAGTCACACACCCTACAAGTGTAGTGTCTGATGGTGACCTGTTTGTTGTCATTGCATTGTGTATCATGTGCAGTAAGGTCCATCCTGAACCCCAATGCAGGTATAACATGAATTCAGCAGTTTGGACTGACAGTTGCTCACATCTCTGAAGCATTTTCTGGACTATACAGTAAGTTTCCTTGCCTGCCTGCATTACCTTGCCTGTGCACTCTGGATGAAACTCTTCTATTATGGTCTTAGTCCCCATGCATAAGACCATATGTACAAGGGATGTTCATTAAAGATTTCCCCTGACCCACTTCCTGTGGACTGGAGGTTATTAGTCCTTCTCTACATAGGTGCCACCTAGGGACACACACTTCTCCCATCTCTTTATGCAACTGTAAACACCTCGCTTATAGAAGTCGACAGGTTGCTCTAAAAGTGACGTTGTGACTTCAGAGTCTCATCATCTGGAAAATGCTTGCCCTTCAAAAATAACTTCATTGTTGGAAAGGTGGAAGTCCGATGGTGCGAGGTTGAGTGAATAAGGGGGATGCAGTAGCCGCAGGAGAGTGCTTCCCTTTGGGCAACATGTGAGTTATGAACTGGTGCATTGTCTTGCAGAAGACAGACACCTTTGGCGAGCGTGCTACGTCTCTTGGTTTTGATGGTCTCCCACAATTTCCGCAGTAGTGAAGCATACTTTCTTAGAAAATCCATCAATACTACTCGGTGCTGGTCCCAAAATACTGTGAGCATGACCTTGCCTGCCGAGGGTTGGGCACATGCCTTCTTTGGAGGCGGTGAGTCATGATGCTTCCATTGCATCAACTGGACTTTAGTCTCCGGATCATAGTGATGCACCCAGCTTTCATCCTGTGTGATCAGTCTGTTGAAAAAGTCCTCCTGGTTTCCATGGCACATCGTCAATAGAGAGAGAGCATTCTACTTGTTGCTTCTGGAAAGGTGTGAGCAGCCCATGAACCCAGCGAGTGAATACCTTATGCATGTGAAACTGATCTTGGATGATTTTTCCATGGACCCTACACTAATCTTGACATTTTGGGCTAGGTGGCGAATGGTTATGCAGTGTTTTTCCAAAATGGCGACCTCCACTTGCTGGATGGTGTTTTCATCAATGGCAGAGTGGGGCCATCCTAGAATTGGAGCTGTTTCCACCAAAGTCCGACCACATTTGAATTGACAATGCCAGTTCTTGACTACATCATATGATGGGGAATCATCACCATAAACCTCTTTCATCTCATTGAACGTCTCCTTTGGTGTGCGGCCTTTCAAGTAAAGGAACTTGATGACTGCTCTGCTCTTCCACTGGGTCCATTATCAAGCCTCACACCACTTCAGCACCTGTACAATCAAGACCGTTATCAGTTCTGAGTTGCAAATTGGCACGTAACCTATAGAGACTTATATTATTACACATGTGCAGTTTCAGTGTAATGTGATAAATAGAAGTGGGTCAGGGGAAATCTGTAATGAACGCCCCTCGTAGTTTGCGATCCACAAATGGCAGATCTGCAAAAAACATATACCATCTGTGTTGCATCAGTATTTTTTGTAGATCTATTGACTTCAATCAGTCCATAGTCTGCATTTTACAGCCAAGTATAGGACATGTTCTATCCCTTTGTGGAACAAACATAAGGATGCGGAAAGTACACTGATCATCTGTATGCTTTCCACATCTGTATATGCTTCCTGCAAACAATCCCTTGGTTGAACTTAATGGGCTTATGTGTTTTTTCAACTGTATTAACTATGTAAAAATAGAATATGTCCACAAAATGCAGTCCATGGATCCATTGAAGTCACAAAAAAATGCTGACAGCACATGGACCCCATCCATATTGCATAAGGCCTAAATGGTAATACTGAATGGTTCCTAGTTTTGTAATATACAGTTAACTAGGTCTACTGGAACCACTGGACTGGCACCTAGTTGCAGAGTACTTACCTTTTGCCTATTTTTACATGCTTGAATTTACTATGGACTTTTTTTTTACCTGGAACCTGAGTTTCAATGTATTTTGGACTATGATTTAAGACCAATGGCCTGTGGTTGTTTTTGCTTCCCAAAGGATGTTGTGGTTGAAAATAATTTCCAGCTAAAATAAAAAAAACAAAACACCAAATATAACAGAAAATCTCATCCTGGTAAATTAAACACTATTTTCAAAGTTCCCTCTACCACATGAGATGACTTTGGTATTATGAATGGTACTCTGGTAAGATTTTATATTGGGGTCTGTCAGAAACCTCAAGTTACTCATCTGAACATTTCACGTCTTGGTTAGGTACTTACATTCAAATCTGCAGCACATTTTTCATTTTTCTTTTCTGCCGTTGTAACAGAAAACTATTAAAAATGGAAGTGATGGACACTAATAACGTTCGACAGACCCCATAGACTATATTGGAGTCTATTGGTTTCACTATAGTTTCCATCATAATGCCGGACAATATAGCACAACATGCACTGGTATTTTGTCCTGCATTTTTCCTGGAATCAGGAGCAGAGGCCCCTTATGTAACCTACTGCAGGTGAACCGCTAAGTATTTTATAGTCACATGTATGTTCAGCACATTATTACTGGCCCACTAATTTATATAATACAAAGTATTATTCACAAAGGGATAATTATACAGAAAATGCCTGTATATATATTTTAAATTCTTTGTTCTATATACTGTAAGATTTTGTCAAATATTATTAACTTTCTCTTATGTTCTGGGTTTTGTACTAAAAGCAATTAAAATGATGATCAAAGCAAGACACTGTAATTTGTTCCTCTGCGTTTTCTGTAGTCACATTACAGGATTTCAGCTGCTAATTGCACTCTTGTAACTTCAAGGGATATTGTGGTTTCAGCAAATCAAGTTCCTATCAATGCTTCATGATTTTCCAGATTTCTGATTCCTGTTATACAGTAAGACTCTTCATTGTTTACGTCTAGTGGATGACATGAAATGAAGAGCAAAGGTAGTTCAGAAGGATCCAAATGAAGAAAAAGAAGGTCAGTCCACAAGGTCCAGTTCACACACTTTAACAAAAGTCACAGATGTCATTAGTACTATTCATAGGTAGAATTCAAGAACGATGGGTCTCCTAAACGGTCTGAGATCTTATTTCAATAAATCCTCTGGGTAACAGCAAGATGATGCAAACACCATCAACAAAATCTAGAAGTCCAGGTGTAATCACAATCAAAGTTATAGATTGCACAAATCTTGATCTCGGCACTTCATCTGATGCCCATAACATCTTGCTGTTATGAAGAGGATCTAATGAAATGAGAACTCCATTTGTTTACAAGACCCTTCCTTCTTGAATTTTACGGTTGCCCAGTAGTGGTGAGTGGCAACTAGTTTTTTGGTCAGCGATAGTAGCCTGAAGAAGTCTGTGACTTTTGTTAATGAAGGTGCATGCCATGTTACAAGACACAGCTCTGATACAAGGGGGCGGACTGGTCATAGACCCTACAGGAAGATTCCAGTGGGTTAATGCCTAGAAGGTAGCCTGAGCCCTCTGCACAGCCACTGGCTGGGTACATATTCTGGCACTTCAGGAGAACGTCAGGCGGGAGCCTATGAGTTAATAGATTGGTGCAGGTGGTTGTGAAGCAATTACAGACGCCGGCGTCTCCAGCTGCAGGCATATGGCCTGAACCATAGAAGGCAGCATGGAATGGTGAGTTTTAGATTTTTTTTATTTTACTTGAATATTTGAAAAGCATAAAGGACACTATAGGGGACATATCTGTAGGTACTGGCAGCACTTTAAAACTGGGAGCACCATAGAGGGCATTACTGGGGGAATTTTTAATACTGGGTGAACTATAGGGGGCATTATTTATGCCATGGGTACTATCGGGGTATTATTACTGAGGGTTATTTTGGGGCATCATTATTACTAGGGGCATTTTAGGGGGCATTATTATTACTGAGGCATTGCAGGAGGCACTATTAATACTGGAGGCCTAATAGGGGGCATTATAATTGCTGGAGGAACTATAGTGGACATTATTATTACTTGGGTACTACAGGTGCATTATTATTACTGGGGCATAATGGCTGGAGGCAATATATGGACATACCTCCCAACTTTTAAAAATTGCAATGTGTGCGGTGCAGTTTTTTTTCATACTAGACCATGCCCCTAACTCCACCCAAAGCATAATTACTGGAGCCCCTGCAGCAATTTTTTTTATTGCGCATCAATGTCTATTTAAATATTAGCTCATAAATCATCAGATTATAGATATTTTAAGGTTCGAATTGCACTGAATAATGAAGTTCTGGTCTAATATACAGGTAGAAATCATAAAGATAGTTTAGTAAGGAGCAATTTAGTAAATTTATTAATGCACATTTATGCATTAATTCTCCAGGTCAAAAAGAGGGACATTTAAGGAGCAAAGAGGGACTTGGGTCAAAAAGAGGGACTGTCCCTCCAAAAGAGGGACACTTGGGAGGTATGATATGGAGCTTTATTACTACTGGGACAGTATATGACTAAGGATATAAGTGTTCATGTGGTGCGCTTTTTGTGTATCTGTGTTTTTTCATGTGGATTTAAAACCAAAACTTCAATAAAGGATCGAAACGTGTTTACCAATGGCTGGAGAAACTTTCCTTTGGTTTACAGTATTTTTTCTGCAGTATAGTAAATAGGGGCTTTGGGGAGCACAGTACAGTGGGTGTCAGCAGGATGGGAAGTTGAGGGAGTTGGGAGGATGATAGAAAAATGAGAAACCTAAGATGTTCATGCGACAAACCATGCAGAAATAAGATGTGGCTGAAAGAAGTTGTTCTGGTGGTCTGAGTTAAAGGGAGAGGATAAGGACAGAAAATGTCTACATCAGAGAAGACTTAATTGAATGTAATAGGTATAAAGTGCTGTATTCTCTTGTATGTTTTGTAGTGACCAGGTAGTGTTATGCTGGTGGCCTTTTCACACCACTGTCCCCATTTTCCATGCAAGCACGGACACTTACTAGCATTGGTTGATATGACGCTGTGCGCTTCCTGTCGCTGTATAGTAATACACTCATATAGATCATAGGAGTGTATTACTATACAGCGGCGGTGGCACAAAGCGCAAGGCATTATAGTAACCAATGACGCCGCACGCTCCTGCACTCAGCAGAACGGCAGGCTGGGTTTTCACGGACAATGGTCTGTGAAAATCCACGTATATGTGAATGAGGCCTTAAAGGGAATGTGTCATCAGAGAATGACCTATTGTTTAAATCATGTTTTTTATGTTAATAAATTATTTTATATAATTTTTTGTAAGGTTTTTATTTTTCAATATCACTATTTTTATTAAAAAAATACTATGTATACTAAGAATTGTATTTTAGTAGAAGAAAAGAAGACTGAATCATCGGTATGGCGCTGTCGCAGGAGTTCTCCAAATTATCAGAGTCTTTGGTGTAAAGGCAGTAGTTTTTATTTGTCAACGCGTTTCGGGGGCTTATACTCCCTTCGTCAGGACAATAAAAGACACAGTGAGGCATACAAATCCAAAGTTTAAAAAGCCAGGTTTTTGGCGCGGGGAAGCAGAGGGGTGGAATCTGGGCGTACCTTACAGTGATTAATAGTGGTATCGCATCCTCTGAACAGAAACAGCAGTGCATCGCACATGGAATAAAGTTGAAGTTAAAAATAGCTCATAAATTATAAATAAATACTAATACAATAAAATCACATTGAGAAATATAACTCTTGAATCGGGATCATTTTCTGTTTGTTATTGATATGTATATATAATGTATAATAATACAATAATAATGTACTAAAATAAAGAAAGGTGTTTATTATGATGTTTGTGTCAGGCTATGGATCAAATTTGTATGTAAACCCAAGGGAATGTCAGTATTGTACTCCAGCCACGTAATCATAAAGAAAATTATAATAATAATAATAATCATAGCGAAGAAGAGCGGTGCCGTGACGGAGAGCAGTGCCGTGACAGAAAGCAGCTGACAACTCCTATTCATGTTATTGTTACCACTTATTGTAGTAAGTTATGACCTAGAATTAGTTATAGTGGTCCAATTTTGGAAACAAAGTATCAAATCTAGCTCCATTCAGAAATAACCCAGCCAGAGCGAGATCTCGCGATAATTAGCGGGATTGTTGGATCCCTGCTTTCTCTATGAGGCTATGGGCAATGGGATGGACCAATATCTCCAAAGGAGGCTGGGACATTGGTACGTGGGACATAGTGATGCTAATTCACGTTTGTATGGAGATTAACAGAGAAAAGATAACTTCATTATTGGTCATCTGCACAAAATGATGTAATCTAAGAGGGATAGTATACCAGGATTACATAGAAACATACAGGATTACATAGAAACATCTAGTCTGCCCTTTTATTATCCTTTTATTTTTATCTTAGGATAGATACATGTTTATCCCAGGCATGTTTAAATTCAGTTACTGTGGATGTATCAACCACCTCTGCTGGAAGTTTGTTCCAAGCTTCTACTACTCTTTCAGTGAAATAATATTTTCTAATGTTGTTCTTGATTTTTCCCCAACTAACCTCAGATTGTGCCCCCTTGTTCTTGTGTTCAGTTTCTTATTAATAACCCTTCCCTCCTGAACTTTATTCAGCCCTTTAACATATTTAAAGGTTTCAATCATGTCCCCCTTTCTCTTCTTTCCTCCATACTATACATATTAAGAACTCTGAGTCTTTCTTGATAAGTTCTATGTTTTGGACCTTCCACCATTTTTGTAGCTCTTCTTTGGACCGGTTCTATTTTAGCAATATCCTTTTGTAGGTGAGGTCTCCAGAATTGAACACAGTATTTCAGATGTGGTCTCACTAGAGCTCTATACAGAGGATCACAATCTCCCTCTTTCTGCTTGTTATACCTCTAGCTATGCAGCCAAGCATACGATTTGCTTCCCTACCGCCTGGCTGCATTGGTTACTCATTTTGAGGCTGTCAGAGATGACTACCCCCAAATCCTTCTCTTCTGAACTCTTTGTTAGCACAGAACTGCCATTATTTTACATTTGGAAACATTGAACTGCAGTTTCCATTGTTTTGACCACTTATCTAATAAAGATAAATCATTCTCCATATTACCGACACCTCCTAGAACATCAACCCTATTACACACTTTTGTGTCATCAGCAAACAAGCAAACCTTCCCTACCAAGCCGTCCCTTATGTCACTTACAAACATGTTAAACAGAACAGGACCCAGAACAGATCCTTGTGGCACCCCACTTATAACCAGCCTCTGCTCAGAATACATTCCATTAACAACAACCCTCTGGTATTTGTCCTTCAGCCAACTGCAGATCCACTAAACTATCCAGGGGTTAAGTCCAATTTTTGATAACTTCTCTATCAGCTCTTTATGGGGAACCGTATCGAAAGCTTTACTGAAATTCAGGTAGGCGATATACACAGAACCACCTTTATCCAGCACTTTAGTTACATAGTCAAAGAAATCAATGAGATTAGTCAGACATGATCGGCCCTCAGTAAAGCCATGCTGGTTTGGGTCCATCAAGTTGTTTTTTGTTAGGTGGTCAATTATCTTCTTTTTTAGAAGAGTCTTCATCATTTTTACCACTACAGATGTCAAGCTGACTGGCCTATAGTTACTAGCTTCTTCTCTACTACCCTTCTTGTAAATGGGTACAACATTGGCCATTGTCCAATCATCAGGAACATCTCCTGTAAGAAGGGGCTGATTATACATATCAGTCAGGGGGCCAACAATCACAGATCAGAGTTCTTTAAGAACTCTGGGGTGGATGCCATCCGGACCCATTGCCTTATTTAACTTTAGCCGGACAAGTTCCTCTAGAACATCGGCCTCTGAAAACACTGGGGCTGAAACCTTACAACTAGAGGCAATGCTATGTCCAGCCATGTTCTGATTATGAAAGTCGCCACCTGAAAAAACTGAGCAGAAGTAGTTATTCAGATGGTCAGCGACCGTCTTATCCCCATCTATATATAGATTTTTTCCATTGCTAAGTTTTGTAATGCCGCAGTTTTTCTTCTTGTCACTAATATATCTGAAGAAGGTTTTATTACCCTCCTTAACAGATTTGGCCATTTCTTCCTCCTTTGAAGCTTTAGCAGCATTAATAATCTGTTTTGTCTTCTTCTGTATAATTTTATAAACTTCTCTGTCCGCTACACTTCCAGACTCTTTATACCTCTTATAGGCAGACTTTTTATCATTCACTATAGCTCTTTCCTCTCTAGTAAACCATAGTGGATTTCTCTTTCTTTTCCTTTTGCTAATTTGTCTAACATATAGTCTAGTTGCCTTTAAGATTACTTCTTTAAATGCTTTCCACTGAGCACTCGCTCTTGCTGTTTTATCCCACCCTTTTAATTCTTTCTTTACATATTCTCCCATAACCTCAAACTTGGTCTTCGTAAAATCCAATACTTTGGTTGCAGAATGGGATTTCTCACAGTCAGTTTGGATTTCGAACCATAAACATTGGTGGTCACTGGAACCCAGATTTTCTTCCACCTTCACCTCCGATACCAGATCTCTATTTGTAAATACTAGATCTAGGATATTTTCACCTCTAGTTGGCGCTTTCACCAACTGTTTTAGGGACATCCCCATCAGGAACTCTACAAATTATGTTTTCCGGGTAATTTTTCTCTTTGAACCTTGAGTTAAGGATTTTTGCTTGTGTTTTATAGTCTTCCTAGCTTGTGCAGTTGCGCCTAATGCATTTATATTGACTTTAGGGAATATTGTTTAACCATTTTTATGGTGAAAACTGGAATAATGGATATAACTGTTTGTATCTACTGGTTTAAAGTAAGTCTTAGTTGTTATTTGGTTATTGTTTATAGTGATCACGATATCTAGAAATTCAATACTTTCCTTATTATAATTTGGGGTGAAAGAGATCCCCCAAACTGTTGTGTTTAGGGTCTGACAGAAATCCCTGGCAGTTTGTTCATCGCCATTCCAAGTGTTGAATAAGTCATCAGTGTATCTTCTAAACTAAATAATTAAATTTTTATAGATATGATTATTCCAGCTATATTGGTCTTCGAATTCCCCCATGAAAATATTTGTGAAAGAGGGCGCTACCTTTGTCCCCATCGCGATCCCCTTCTGCTGATGATAAATTGCATTGTTATATATAAAGTAGTTGTTTCTTAATATGAAATCTAATCCTTTGATTAGGAAGTCGACCTGGGAGGGTTTCAAAGTAGAATCTCTTAGTAATGAATTGCGTACACAACTGGTACCCAATTCGTGTGAAATATTGAAATACAGGGAAGTCACGTCTAATGTAAGAAGAGCAAAGGTGGGTTGCCATACTATGTTTTGTAGTTCACTAATCAGTTGTCGTGAATCGTGTAAGTAGCTGGGTAGTTTTTTTACATAGGGTTGCAGATGGAAATCTAGAAAGTGTGACAGGTTACTAGTAGCGCATTTCAGATAATTGGTCGACCGGGTGGTTTTTCTGTATTTGTATGGATTTTTGGTAAGTAATAAAAATATGGCATGCAGAGTGTTCTTCGTATCAGGAATTTTGTCTCATTCTCATTGATATAGTGATCATCAAATGATCATTAAGTTCAGGAAAGGGTCTTCTGTAATTTTTTGGTAGTAGATTTCATCACTTAAGATATTCATGGATTCCTGGTGATCTATATAATCTAGAATAACTATCCCCCCACCCTTATCTGCAGGTCGGATAACTACAGTACAGACCAAATGTTTGGACACACCTTCTCATTCAAAGAGTTTTCTGTATTTTCATGACTATGAAAATTGTAGACTCACACTGAAGGCATCAAAACTATGAATTAACACATGTGGAATTATATACTTAACAAAAAAGTGTGAAACAACTGAAAATATGGCTTATATTCTAGGTTCTTCAAAGTAGCCACCTTTTGCTTTGATTACTGCTTTGGTAAGAGGTAGTCACCTGAATTGGTATTCCAACAGTCTTGAAGGATTTCCCAGAGATGCTTAGCACTTGTTGGCCCTTTTGCCTTCACTCTGCGGTCCAGCTCACCCCAAAAAATCTCGATTGGGTTCCGGTCTGGTGACTGTGGAGGCCAGGTCATCTGGCGTAGCACCCCATCACTCTCCTTCTTGGTCAAATAGCCCTTACACAGCCTGGAGGTGTGTTTGGGGTCATTGTCCTGTTGGTAAATAAATGATGGTCCAACTAAACGCAAACCGGATGGAATAGCATGCCGCTGCAAGATGTTGTGGTAGCCATGCTGGTTCAGTATGCCTTCAATTCTGAATAAATCCCAACAGTGTCACCAGCAAATCACCACCACACCATCACACCTCCTCCTCCATGCTTAACGGTGGGAACCAGGCATGTAGAGTCCATCCGTTCACCTTTTCTGCGTCGCACAAAGACACGGTGGTTGGGACCAAAGATCTCAAATTTGGACTCATCAGACAAAAGCACAGATTTCCACTGGTCTAATGTCCATTCCTTGTGTTCTTTAGTCCAAACAAGTCTCTTCTGCTTGTTGCCTGTCCTTAGCAGTGCTTTCCTAGCAGCTATTTTACCATGAAGGCCTGCTGCACACAGTCTCCTCTTAACAGTTGTTGTAGAGATGTGTCTGCTGCTAGAACTCTGTGTGGCATTGACCTGGTCTCTAATCTGAGCTGCTGTTAACCTGCGATTTCTGAGGCTGGTGACTCGGATGAACTTATCCTCCGCAGCAGAGGTGACTCTTGGTCTTCCTTTCCTGGGGCGGTCCTCATGTGAGCCAGTTTCTTTGTAGCGCTTGATGGTTTTTGCGACTGCACTTGGGGACACTTTCAAAGTTTTCTCAATTTTTCGGACTGACTGACCTTCATTTCTTAAGTATATAATTGCACATGTGTTAATTCATAGTTTTGATGCCTTCAGTGTGAATCTACAATTTTCATAGTCATGAAAATACAGAAAACTCTTTGAATGAGCAGGTGTGTCCAAACTTTTGGTCTGTACTGTATGTCGGTGTTGTTTTTGAGGTTTTTTTAATGCTCTCTGTTCCATTTTACTTAAATTCCCTTGCTGTTTATCATTTTTTATTTCATTGCTCATCACTTTTAGTTCTGAAGATACTAAGTCAAAGAAGGTGGGAATGATGTGACCTTGACTCTGTATTGGAAAAAAGTTTGATTTCGGTCTAACCTCTTGATGTTTATAGAGATGACATTAAATCAGTTCCACTGTTTTCTACGGTCTCTTTTTTTGTGTTTTTTGTTTTTTCTATCTCAAAGTGTCTTTTTTTGTTAGTTTTCTTCTGTATTTCTGTATGTCAATGAAAAATTCAAGTGGATCAATTTTGTTGATTGGAAAGAAGGAAATACCCTTTTGTAATAGGTTTGTTTCAAATGCTGTGGAAAGGTTAAATATTTTAACAGTAGATTGGCTCCTATTTAGTATTGGTGTGTGTGTGGATGGAGATTGTTTATTCGTTAATCTTTTCCTTTTTTGGGATCCTCCTCTCTTGCCCCTTGTTCTAATTTTCTTTTTCCTGGGGTGGGCTTGAAGTATTGAGTGATCTGCGTGTTGTGGATGGCTGGAGGGTTTATCGGTAGGGGGGGAATTGCCAATGGTTTGGCATGGCATAAAAAAGGTATTAAGCCACCACATTCAGTGTTTGTATTGTCAAACACAATGGTGGTTGGACTGGTAGGTATACTCTCTGTTTGTGTCTGTGTAGGATGAATACTAATATCCTCAAAACAGATAGGAGTGTGTGTTTCCGGAGTAGATACTTCCATCTGATGGAGGGGCAATTTAGTGTCTATTTTCTCAGCTATCCGGTTCTTTGAAGAGAGATATTTATCCCGTAGTGAACGGAATTTTTCTAAGAATTGATTTGTGGGAAGATCGTTTATATTGGTAGTCTGATTGATTGGTTTACTACTGCAGGGTAGAGTGTTTGATGTGGTTGTGGAAATATTCCCTGTTCTGCTAGAATGAGGTTCAGCTATATTAGAGCTAGTCGACGTGGTGGGATGGGAATCAGCTTTATCAGAGCTGGTGGATACAAATGGGCGGGTATGGGTGTCTGAGATAGGGGCTGGTGACTTTTGCAGTTGTAGAATCTCCACAATGTTTTTCGGATCGTGTGTTATGGGAATATGTGGAGGTTGTGTATAATGACTTTTCGCCTTGTTGAGATTTGTGTTAGAGAAAAATCTACATTTCTGTATGCCCGAAGGTTTATTTTTGTATGATAGAACAGCTCTTTCTGCTTCTTGTGTGGTATTGGAGGTGTGGCTGGTAGTGGACTTATCAATGCGGGTGGACTTATCAATGCGGGTAGTATACTGTTGGTTTCCTTTCCAGGTGCAGTATCTACTAGACTGCACAGGGGGCGGGATCTTGCCGGAACAGAGGACGCGAGTGAAGAGGAGGGCGGGTGGAGGCAATGGTTGGGGCGGGGAAAAGCATGAAAAAAAAGCACAGGAGCCTGGGCTCCACGACAGTGAACGCCGCCTCCGGGCACTTCCAACAGCTAATTTACATATGGTTTAAACTATGTTTTCTTCTACAAGTCACAAGAAAGCACCACAAGTACCATTAGATTTGTGATGTGGTGTGCTATGGGGCTATGTAAGTGCTTTATAGGGGCATATGGAGGTGACAGACTCCCTTTAACTTCAACTTTATTCCATGCGTGATGCACTGCTGTTTCTGTTCAGAGGACGCGATACCACAATCAATCACTGTAAGGTGCGCCCAGATTCCACCCCTCTGCTTCCCTACGCCACAAACCTGGCTTTTTAAACATTTGGATTTGTATGCCTCACTGTGTTTTATATTGTCCTGACGAAGGGAGTATAAGCCCCCAAAACGCGTTGACAAATAAAAACTACTGCCTTTACACCAAAGACTCCGATAATTTGGAGAATTCCTGCGACATCGCCATACCGATGATCCAGTCTTCTATTCTTCTACTGTAACCACCGGCACCCCAACAATCAAACCTGGCGTGGACGTGAGGATCGAGGCTGCAGTCAAAGGAAAACCACCACAATACCCGCACTGCTGGTCGGTCATAATGACCAGCGAAGGTCAATATAGTAGTTGTGACTTAACACAACACATAGGGGTAAGCGCTTTTTACTGTTCTAACCCTTCTAAGTGTACACTGATACCACACATGTGGCGCTGCCTTTCTTCTTCTCTCTTTTTAGATTTGTATTTTGAGAGCAGGTACATGGGCCATAGACATAATGGACAGGAGCTGACCCCATTGTCTTACATGGGAGTGTTTCCTAGGCATTCTTTGTGAAGTGTGTGCAGGGAGCTGATAATCTATGATATCACATATTTTGAATGATGAATCTGTGGTATCCATATAGAGGTGTTACTTGTTATTGTAATTGTACCTTTGGTGATAATGACAATGGCTACTGAAAAGTTACCTTCTCAGAACTGGAAATCATTACCTATTATTAGATCTAGTGGTCAGTGTGAAAATTGCAGGATTATATACATTTTTTTAAAATATAGATAGTGACATTAGTAACATAGTTTATAAGGCTCAAAAAAGACATTTGTTCATCCAGTTCGGCCTGTTATCCTGCACGTTGATCCAGAGGAAGGCAAAAAAAAACCTGTGAGGTAGAAGCCAATTTTCCCCACTTTAGGGGAAAAAATTCCTTCCCGATTCCAATCAGGCAATCAGAATAACTCCCTGGATCAACGACCCCTCTCTAGTAACTATAACCTGTAATATTATTACACTTCAGAAATAGATCCAGGCCCCTCTTGAACTCTTTTAGTGAACTTACCTTCACCACCTCCTCAGGCAGAGAGTTCCATAGTCTTACTGCCCTTACCGTAAAGAATCCTTTATGTTTGTGTATAAACCTTCTTTCCTCCAGACGCAGATGTCCCCTCATCACAGTCACAGTCCTGGGGATAAATAGATGATGGGAGAGGTCTCTGTACTGACCCTTGATATATTTATACATAGTTATTAGATCTCCCCTCAGTCATCTTTTTTCTAAAGTAAATAACCCTAATTTTGATAATCTTTCTGGGTACTGTAGTTCACCCATTCCAGTTATTACTTTGGTTGCCCTCCTCTGAACCCTCTCCAGCTCTGCTATGTCCACCTTGTTCACAGGAGCCCAGAACTGTGCACAGTACTCCATGTGTGGTCTGATTAGTGATTTGTAATGTGGCAGGACTATGTTCTCATCACGGGCATCTATGCCCCTTTTGATGCAACCCATTATCTTATTGTCCTTGGCAGCAGCTGTCTGACAATGGTTTCTACAGCTTAGTTTGCTTTTCACTAAAATTCCTAGGTCCTTTTCCATGTCAGTGTTACCCAGTGTTTTACCATTTAGTATGTACTGGTGACTTGCATTATTCTTTCTCATGTGCATAACCTTAAATTTGTCAGTGTTAAACCTTATCTGCCACTTCTCTGCCCAAGCCTCCAATCTCTCCAGTTCCATCTGTAGCAGTGTACTGTCCTCTTCTGTGTTACTTATTTTACACTGTGTAGTATCACCTGGAAAAATTGATATTTTACTGTGATCATTAATAAATATATTGAAGAGAATAGGGCCCAATACTGACCCCTGTGATACTCCACTAGTGACAGTGACCCAATCTGAATGTGTACTGTTAATAACCACCCTCTGTTTTCTATCACTGAACCAATTACTTACTCACATACAGACATTTTCCCTCGGTCCAAGCATTCTCATTTTATATACTAACCTTTTATGTGGTACAGTGGTACGGCATCCATTGCTTCGCTGATGTCAAGTCTAGAACTTACCTCCTTATTAAAACTGATTAAATTAGGTTGACATGGTCGATTCCTCATGAAGCCATGCTGATATGGCATTATTTGCTTATTTTCATTTAGGTATTCCAATATAGTATCTCTTAGAAAACCTTCAAACAGTTTACCCACAACAGATGTTAAACTCACCAGCCTATATGTTTTTGGACCCTTTTTGAATCTTGGCACTACATTTGCTATGAACCAATCCTGTGGAACACTCAGTATAGAGTCAGTATAGAGTCCTTAAATATTAGAAATAATGGTCTAGCTATGACATTACTTAATTCTCAGGATACGGGGGTGTATGCCATCTGGTCCCTGCAATTTGTCTATTTTAATCTCTTTACGATGTCGCTGTACTTCTTCCTGAGTCAGTCATGGCACTTTTAATGGGGAATTTACTTTTACATTCTGCATTTCATCTGACAGTTTATTTTCTTCAGTGAATACAGTGGAGAAAAAAATATTTAGTAGCTTTGCTTTCTCCTCTCTTGCTCTCTGCAACTCCCCCCTCATTACTCTGTAAAGGGCCGACACTTTCAGATTTATACTTTTTACCATTTAGATAATTGAAGAACATTTTAATGTTAGTTTTACTCTCTTTGGCAATTAATCTCTCGGTCTCTAGTTTGGCTGCTTTTATTTGTCTTTTACATATTCTATTTTTTTCCCTATAGTTTTTCAATGCTTCCTTGCTCCCCTCCTGTTTTAGCGATTTAAAGCTTTCTTTTTTATTTCTTTCTTTACAGTTCTATTTATCCACATTGTTTTTTTCCTTGTCATTTAACCTTTTATTCCCATAAAGTATGTACCATTTCACAATTAGATATTAGGATGCTTTTAAAAATATCCCATTTTAAGGCTGTATTTTTTATTTTTGAGGACTTTGTCCCAGTTAGGGGTTGTTCACACATCAGTTATTTGATCAGTTATTTCCATCAGTTATTGTCAGCCAAAACCAGGAGTGGACACTAAACAGAGATCAGGTATAATGAAAAGATCTGCACCTGTTTGGTGTTTTTGACCCGCACCTGGTTTTCGCTCACAATAACTGATGGCAATAACTGATCAAATAACTGATGTGTGAACAACCCCTTAGTTAGGCCCATTGCCTCTCTCAGTTGGCTAAATTTTGCTTTTTTGAAGATTGGTATTTTTGTTCCTCCCTGAATGACAATTGGAAGGTTATTACTTTATGGTCACTATTTCCCAGGTGTCCCCCAACCTGCACATCTGTTGTTCTGTCAGGTCTGTTGTTTAATACTAAGTCTAGTATGGCTGTCCCTCTAGTTGGGATATTGAAAAAATTAAAAAAAAACTCATACATTTTTAATAAATATGTTTAACATAACATCATTTAAACAATAGGTCATTTTCTGATAACACATTCCCTTTAAAGGGCCAATGTGCACGTCCTGATTTGTTCCACCAACAGTATGCGTATTTCAGGTACCTTCCCCAGGAGTTAGGTACCTGAGCTATAGGTTTCCTAGCTTGCTAGATACCAGTGAAGGTATGCTATCCTGTTTGTTTGCCTGTGTACCATACCACTGCCTGTTTAGTGATTGTCTGCTGCCTGCCCTGACCATAGCCTGTTTACCATATTGACCCATTGCTGACTGGCTTGGCCTGTTTCCTGACTACGAGTAATGTCTAATCCCTTGCTGCTTCGCACCTGTGTCTCTGATCCCTGTGAGTCAGCAGCCAACAACTTTGGGACTATTCCAAGAGGTAGCAGCCTGGTGGGTCCCCTGTAGTGAAGGCCAGATACCAGTACAGGGGTTAAAGGGTGGAAACCAGGTGACTGCCAGGTTAAGACCCCTGACCAGCCCAAAGTTAAACTGGTTGGTTGACACAGTGATTCCACACCCACTGCCCAAAACACGCCGAATACTAAAGGTATGGCTGTCTCGTTCCTCCTCCATATTTTAATTAGAAACAGCTGGAGGAGAACAGGACATAGCCACTGCCACTGGGCACCACGGCAGAGCAACTACTGGGGAGGTATTTTGTGCTGCAGGGCAGTATTTTTTGCTGTGCTGTGGTATTTAGTTCAGCTGTGGCAGTTTATTGTGCTTTATTGTGGTATTTGGTTCAGCAGGGGCAGTTTATTGCTATTGAGGTATTTGGTTCTGCTGGGCATTATTTTGTGTTGCATTGTAGTATTTGTGCTCCCCTGCTGGGGCGATATTTTGTGCTGCACATTGTATTGCTGGTCTCGCCTACATGTGTTGTCCTCTCCTACAACATGGTTCCCAGTCTGTCCTTTCTTATACATACACAGTACTATAACTGTAATAAGTTGTGCATTCATGTCTCTATCACATTAACAGGGCTAGTTCTTATACAGCAGGGAAAATTCCTACTGAATATCTGCGGGTAGAGATCTTGAATACTATTAGAATTTATATTGAAATTTTATCGGAAAATTGCAGAATTGTAATACACAATGACTTGAATAAACGTTCAGGGATATAATTCTGAGAATATTACATGTCAAAACCCAGTAAACCAAGGCCAATATTACTAATAATGTACCACTATAAAAAGTACAAAAAAAAAAAAAAACAAACCCAAAAATCCATTAAGGGACCAGAAATTACGGCTGCACCATTATCATATATTAATATTTAATTAGTTATTAATTAAATTAAATTATAATTATTTTAATTAGTATTTATTACAACCGAACAATGACTTTATGATGGCAGATACCAGTTCTACACAGGCTGTCCATATAATAGAATACAGTACTGCATCCTAAAGACATCTTTCAGCCATGGTTCGTCTCTAGAATTTAAACCCTTCCCGACATGTTGCGTCTTTAAAGGTAGCTACGGGGTATCTTCATTTTACATAGCAGACACTTGGTGACAGAATTCAGTGGCAACAGTGATCACAGACTTTTAACTCCTCAGATGCCGTGGTCAACTGTGACCACAGCATCTGAGAGGTCAATTACAGGGAACGCTGCATTCTCAGTGATGTCCGCAGCGAGATTGTGGGAGTTGCTCAGTTGCTCTGGCAACCTCAGACCTTCTGAATGCTCCAAGGCCTATCATTGCAAAGTTCCTATCAAGCCCTGACTGCAGTGATAAATCAATGAAATCCTTGGGATTAGCGATCACACAAGAGCATGTTAAAGTTCCTCAGGGTGACAAAAAATAAGTGGAAAAAAAGTGAAAAAAAACAACACATATTATTGACATCTGTCATTTTATCCTTGATCTGAAGAAGGAGCCAACCTCCAAAATACATTATTAGACATTTTAATATTAACAATTGGAAATGGAACCTACTGTATATTGGAAAGCATTGGTTCCAGGATCTTTTTTTCTGATCCCCTGCATTTCTGTATCTGGGCGCAATTTTTTGTTCCCATTATTGACGTATATCTATAGAGTCCAGCTGCACGTCCAATCTGCCAAGAATTACATAATTTATGCTGATGCATAAAGTATTACAGTACATAGTAATATCCACTTTTGTACCGCTACACAATAGTCCACTTTTGTGCCCATACATAGCACTAATGTCTCACTTATGTGCCCACAAAGCAGTAACATCCACCGTTGTGCCTGCACAGCTGTAATGTCCCCCTTTGTGCCCCCACACAACAATAAGGACCCCTTTAAGTCACTACTTAAATTTACCTTTCTCCTTTCTTACAATGAGCAGCAGCAGAAGAGGTGCGATGTAGTAACAGCATTGCTCCCCGTGTGCCCAGAGACTGACAACGTCTGCATGCTCTTGAACTCTAGCATGTCAATGCCTAAAGTAACCTGTGGCTTAACAAAGTATGTGGCTCTTTTCCTTCCAATACTTTTCTACTGAATTTGCATCCTGAGAATGCAGATTCAGTTGAAACTAGTGCTAGCCATCGGTGGACCCCCTTCCACTCTGAGCTGAGTCACGGTTGCAAACTACTGTGACTGAGATTGTTACAACACTGCAAGTTTTCATATTAATATCTTTCTTGTCATAAAATTATTGTCACTACTGTTTGCTGTTGGTTCTCTTACAAGTATTATGTGCCTCAGGCTGCTTTCAATAAATGGAAATTAATTACAAATATATCACTTTGTATTTGTATATTTTTTATGGTTTGCATATGAGGCTAAAACAATACAAATAATAATACAATGATGAGTAACTTTTACAAATAATGGAGTACACATACCTTCGCCTAATATGCCTATTACAGTTCCCAAAGCTGCAAGCATGTGCTAAAAATGGAAAGGGAAAGTAAGAAATGCTGGAAATTCCAGAGGCAATGTATATCAGGCAGGATCTTGCTAATTATCTGCATGCAAAATTGAAACAAATCCAAGAAGTATTACAACTATGTCTTTCATTTTCATATAGTGAGGTTTTGGAAATCAATGTAGAGTATGAAAAAACATTTCATGAGATGCAATAAATGAGTACATTGACAATTGTGATGTAGTTAACCAAGATTATTATGTTGTATTGGGTGCCCGGGGGAACTCAGATTCCCCAAAGTTTCCCAGAAGGCTATATATAGATGGCTGTTCATTGTAATCTTTATTGCAGAAGGAGGTCATTTTCAGCATTTTCTTTTTCTTTTTAACACTTAAAATTTTCTGTTTTACCTTTTATTGTTTTTTTTCATTTTGATGAAATGGGTCTACCAGCCCGTCCCCCTCTCCGCCCACACCTGGCGTGAGTGTGGAAAAGTCGCAGATTACAGCACAAAGATACTTTGCGCTGTAATCTGCAACAGAAATATGCCCAATTTAGGCTTATTTGTGTTTGATAAATAACCCCCTATATTTGTATTCCCAGCATATCCCTATAGAAATCTGTGGTAATATCATACATTCTGATTAAGGTAGATTGCATTTGATATTATCAAATATCACATGCAATTATAAATGTGATTTCAGTTGCCTCTCATAGGCTGTTATTGCCAAAAATATTTCTTGATAACAAATTGTGATCTACCATAGTCAGACTGTGCAATAATTATGTTCAGGGGTGCTATTTATGTGATACTATTTTCAGAGGAGTAACTTTACATATGACATTACATCTGAACTACACTATTTGAGTCCACCGTGCTACACAGTAGGTAAAGTAAACGGAGCAAATAGGGAAAAAGCTGGAACAGAATTGGGGGTAGCCTCAGGATGGAGAGTTTGTGTAGGTTGGGAAAAAGTAGGGAGAATGTTGGAAAAATGAGGAGCCAAAATGTCTAGGTAGCAAACTCTGCAGACATAATATGTAACTGGAAGAAGTCTTCATGGCAGTCTGAGCCAGATCGAAAAAATGGAAAATGTGAATGACTGCAATCATCAACTGTTAATTATTGGATTTAACTGTAGTGTATTCACTTATACAGTAGGGATATTTGGCTTTCGGGTGAAATTTATGGAAAACGTAAAAAGTTCCCACTACAGTGATATTATATCATGAATCCAGGGCATTTAAGTAGAAGCATGCATTGGTGATTTCCTCATCTCAGTTTATTGAAACAAAAGCCAACAACAGTGGTGGCTATACCCCCACAAAAAATGTCAATGTCTCAATAACTTGTCATGTGGCCGTGAGCATCAATTACAGCTTGACAATTACATATGCGGTTTGGGGTAAAGAGTTACGAGCCTGTACACAACAACAGTCGATCTCATAGACTTTCAATGGCATTCAGGTCTGGAGAAAATGCAGACCAATCCATTTGAGGTAGCCCAGTCTCCAGGAGCCGTTCCCTAATGATGCGACCTCAATGAGCTGGCGAATTGTCGTCCATGACGATGAAATTAGGCCTGTATTGTTCATGCAGAGGCACAATGACTGGATTACTTATGTTATTCAAGTAGTATGGGCTTGTCACTGTTCCATTCACAAAGTGTAGGGCAGTTCTGTATTGACTAGACACACCTGCCCACACTGTAACACTACCACCACCACCAAAGGCTCATCTGGTGACAACAGTGGATGATGCATAGCACTCTCCTTGACATCTCCAACACCGTTGGCGGCCATCATTTCTGCCCTGCGTGAATCGACTTTCTTCAGCAAACAGCACTGAGGTCCACTGGTCCCTCATTCAGCATAGATTCTCCCTGTCCCATACGAGATGATGACTCCTGTGCATGGTGGTGTGGTCAGGTACCCTTGCAGGTCATCACAGACCACACTGATGTAAATGGTTTCGAATGGTCTGACGTGATACTTGGGTGCCTCTCATCTCCCTTAAATGTGCCTGGAGTTGTGTGGCATTCATCATCCAGTTCTGCAGGGCATTGTTCACATGAAGCGATCATCAGTGTGTGATGTGGCCAAAGGATGTCCACTTCTATGCCTTTCTTTGACTCTTCCAGTCTCTCTGTATCTCTGTTGCAACCTGCTGATGACACTCTGTGACACTCTAAGGCTACTTTCACACTAGCGTTTTAAAATTCCGGTATTGAGTTCCGTCATAGGGGCTCAATACCGGAATAAAGCGCTTCAGTTTTGTCCCCATTCATTGTCAATGGGGACAAAACTGAACTGAAGACAACGGAATGCTCCTGAAAGCATTCCGTTCCGTCTTCAGACCGGAGAACAAACCGCAGCATGCTGCGGTTTTCTCTCCGGTCCAGGCATCCGCACCAAGACGGATCCGGAATGACCCCCAATGCAAGTCAATGGGGGTGGATCCATCTGGTGTGACCACAATGGTAACCGGATCCGCCCTCCATTGACTTTCAATGGAGTTCATGACGGATCCGTCACCACATACACACAATACACACATACAGACATAGACATACACATAAACATAAACATACACAGACATATACACATACAAATACACATAGATACTTACATGCTCCCCGGCAGGTCTCCAGAGCGCAGGACGAACAGGACGGCGCGCACAGATGACGATTCCACCAGGCGCCCAGCAGAGAGCGCTGTGGGGAATCGTCACCTGTGCGAGCCGTCCTGCTCTGGAGACCTGCCGGGAGCATGTAAGTATGTATGTGTATTTGTCTGTGTATATGTGTGTGTGTCTGTGTGTATGTATGTACTGTGTGACATGTGTGGGGCCTTAGCGCGGTTCCGGCTCCACACATGTCGCTGCGGCAGTCCTGATCCGGCAGCACCCTTCACCTGCCGGATCAGGCCTGCCGCTAGTGTGAAAGTAGCCTAAGCTCAGTGGCCACTTCCATCTCCTGCTTGAAGCCTCGCAATGGCGAGTTACTATTGATCAATTGTTAGGTGTCATCTTGGTCTTATGATGTAAAAATGTGAACAGCATGATGAGGAGGACTGCTCAAATACCAATTCTAATGGAACCAGAAAATGTATTGTATTGGGCGATTCATGGATCAAACACCTGTTGTGAATTTTGCCAATAAGCTCTTTGTTAGAGAACAGCAAGTTGTGCAAAAAGTACTGAAACATTGAACAGTTGGACATGTGCATTCAAAAGTTTAGAGAAGGTCACATTAGGTTAACCTGTAAAGGTTAGAATGCATTTGACCCACAAGCCAAATATCCCTAACTTTTTGTGAGTAGTGTATATATATATAAATAATTATAGTTTAGTATTATTGTAACAATATATACACATTTATACATTAAATGAAATGTGATATCTAAAATATACCATATATGCATGTTCAGATGCCTTGGAGCCCTAGCGTAAATGAGAAAATTATAGTAGCAGGTATTGTGTTACACTGGTCATCTCATAAAAGCAACCTCTGTGCATACATTCTATTAGACAACAAATCTGGTGAATTCAGATATAACATATATTAAACACTCAGTTCACATGTGCATGAAAATTCTTTAACCCTGACATCGCAAACATTACAGTGCTCCAGGCTCTTCAAATACCATAACCTGAAGCACATATTTAGAAGTGTTCATTGAGAATAAATGTGACCCATTTACATTGATATAACATGGTACTATGCTCTAATATACCAAAACCTGGATTTTCTTGTAAACAAGACACTACTTTATTAGACCATGGACTGGTATACAGTCTTATTACAAAATCAGGTGTGGGGTAAGGCTTGCTTGATAAACTTTGTTGGCACCTAGACAGGAAAAGGAAGTTTTTGTAAACCCTGGTAGAGAATTTTGATTTTCTGTGACTGTGCTCTTTTCCATCTCATATATCAAATAAGCTGAATCATGATTATTATGATTAATATATTTTTCATACTGCTCCACTAATGCTTGAGAGTAAGAGAAGAAAGTAACTCCCTGTTCTATGCAGTTAATTAACAGAAGTATTGTTAATTAGTTATTAATTAGTATAAGTATTTTATTTTATTTGACTACCAGTGTATTATTTAGGGATTGTGCAGGGGCTTAAAGGGCATTTGTCAAGAGATTTGTACTTATAAAACTGGCTGACCTGTTACATGTGCACTTGGCAGCTGAAGGTATGTGTGTTGGTCCCATGTTCATATGTGCTCGCATTGCTAAGAAAAAGGATGGTTTTTAATACATGCAAATAAGCCTGGCCAATCAAAGTGGAGAGAGTGCGCTAGTTGCAGAGAGAGCAGAGTTTCTAGGAGTAATGGCACTGCTCCTATTTCTCCTAGATGCTCATCTGCATATATTAAAACATAATTTTTCTCAGCAATATGGACACATATGAAGATGGGACCAACACAAATGCCTTCAGATGCCAAGCTCACTGTAACAGGTCAGCCAGTTTCATAGCTACAAATTGCTGACAGATGTCTTTTAATATTGATGACCTATCCTCAGATCAGCAGGAGTCTGACTCCCAGTACCCCTGTGATAAGCTGTCTTAACCCCTTCTACCCTGGGCCAGTGTTCGCCCTTTTGCCAAGGCCATTTTTTGCAAATTTGACATGTGTCACTTTATGTGGTAATAACTTTGGAACACTTGTACTTATCCAAGTCATTCTGAGACTGTTTTCTCGTGACACATTGTACTTCATGACAGTCATAAATTTGAGTCCAAATATTTACCTTTATTTATAAAAAAAATCCTAAATTTACCTAAAATTTAGAAAAATTGGCAATTTTCTAAATTTCAATTTCTCCTCTTTTAAAACAGAAATTGATACCTCATAAAATATTTATTACTTAACATTCCCCATATGTCTACTTTATGTTGGCATCATAGTAGAAACCACCCATAAATTACCCCATTTTAGAATCTATACCCCTCAAGTTATTCAAAACTGATTTCAAAAACTTTGTTAAAGGAGTATTCCCATCTCACAAATGTAGTTTGTATAGTTAGATATAGCCATACCAGTATTATTACTAATAGAATGTATTTATATAAAATGTACCGTTTAGAAGATTTTCCTATTTTGTATAGTCATTGTCCCACACACATGTCAGGCCATTGTCCCTAGTTACGACCACCATGGCCATGTAGTAGTGGTGGCCAGCTTGCTCCTGTTCAAACCCGCTCTGAGGTAACTGCTGTATTGTGAACGCACATTGCATGAGCATTCGGAGACACATCTTAGGGTCGTAGCATTTTTGTCTGTGCTTCAAAACGCAGAGAAGCGGATCCTGTTCCAAGCTCAATTCGTCTATATGGAGCAGGATCCGTTTATAAAGTCTGTGTTTTGGACGGATCCTGACCATTGCATTTTTAATTGATAGCGTCCAAATTACAGATGTGAAAGTACCCTAAGATGTGTCTGCGCATGCTCATGCAATGTGCGTTCACAATACAGCGGTTTCCTCAGAGCAGGTTTGAACAGGAGCAAGCCGGTCACCACTACTACATGGCCGTGGTGGTTGTAACTAGGGGCAACGGCCTGACTGATGTGTTTGGGACAATGGATACACAAATAGGCAAATCTTCTAAACGGTACATTTTATATAAATACATTCTATTAGTAATAATATTGGTATGGCTATATCTAACTATACAAACTACATTTGTGAGATGGGAATACCCCTTTAAACCTTTAGGTATTCCACAAGAATTAAAAAAAAAGGGAGATGACATTTCTAAATGTCACTTTTTTGGCAGGTTTTCCATTGTAATCAATTTTTTTTGTAACACATCAAGGGTTAACAGAAAATATCTATTACCCTGATTCTGCAGTTTACAGAAACACCCTAAGGGCACATGTCAGGGCACAGAAAGAAAGGAGTGCCGTATGGTTTTTGGAGGGCAGATTTTGCTGGACTGGTTTTTAGACACCATGTCCCATTTGAAGCCCCCCCAGATGCACCCTTACAGTAGAAACTCCAAAAGGTGAGCCCATTTTGGAAACTACGGGATAAGTTGACAGTTTTATTGGTATTACTTTGGGGTACATGTGATTTTTTATCACTCTATGTTACGTTTTTTGTGAGGCAAGGTAACCAAAAATGGCTGTTCTGGCACAGTTTTAATTTTTGTTTTTTTTTACAATGTTCTCCTGACAGGTTAGATCAGGGATCTCAAACTCGTGGCCCTCCAACTGTTACAGAACTACAGTTCCCATCATGCCTGGACATTCTTCGGCTACCAGGGCATGCTGGGAGTTGTAGTTTTGCAACATCTGGAGGGCCACGAGTTTGAGATCCCTGGGTTAGATCATTTGCTATTTTTATAGAGCAGGTTGTTACGGATAAGACGATATCAAATATGTTTACTTTCTTTGTTTGTTTCAGTTTTACATAATAAGGTGTTTTTTTTTTTAAATTATGTTTTTGTGTCTCTATTTTCTGAACTCCATATGTTTTTTTTTAATTTTTCTGCTGATCATCCTGTGCAGGGGCTAGTTTTTTGCAGGAAGAGTTGACATTTTTATTGGTACCATTTTTGGGTACATATGATTTTTTGATCATTCATTATTACACTTTATGGGGCAAGATGACCAAAAAATTGGTTGGCACAGTTTTTATGTATTTATTTTTACAGCATTCACATGTGGGGGTAGGTCATGTGATATTTTAATAGAGCAGGTCATTAAAGATGCGGCAATACCTAATATATCTACTTTTTTAAATTTATTTCACTTTAACACAATAATAGAATTATTGAAACAAAAAAAAAATCATATTTTAGTGTCTCCATAGTCTCCAGAGTCATAGTTTTTTTTATTTTTTGTCCAAATGTCTTATGTAGGGTCTCATTTTTTGCAGGATGAGGTGACGGTTTGATTGGTACTGTTTTGGGGGTCATATGCCTTTTTGATCGCTTGGTGTTGCACTTTTTGTGATGTAAGGTAACAAAAAATTGCTTTTTTGGCACTGTTTTTATTTATTTTTTTACGGTGTTAACCTGAGGGGTTAGGTCATGTACTATTTTTATAGAGCAGGTCGCTACAGACGCAGTGATACCTAATATGTCTAGGTTTTTTTTTAATTTTTTCACTGTAACACAATAATAGCATTTTTGAAGCAGAAAGTTGATGTTTTAGTGTCTCCAAATTCTGAGAGCTATAGAAGGGGTTAATCTGCCGGCATCGGCATTGACAGCAATGCCAGTGAATACAGCAGGGGCCTGGCTATCAGTGACTGCCGGACCCCTGCAGTGATTGGGAGCACACCGCTCTGGTGTCCATCCAATCACTATGACGCAGTAGTATGTCAAATTGCGGCAAGTCATCTGCCAGCATGACGTACTATTACGTCATGTGTCAGGAAGGGGTTAAGGGATGGCTGTACTTGTGCCATCGGTACTTTCTCTTCAAAATTACCTGCATATCGTCTCCATTGTCGAGGTGGTGCAGTGTAATTACAACTGCTTATGCCATTCAAGTGGCTATTCCTATATATGCCATGCATACATCTTATACAGTATCCATGATGCAACATAGTTCCTATATATTCCCATACAGTATCCATGATGCCATGAAGTTCCTATACAGTGGCATAACAAGAGTTCTTCGGGCCCCAAGGCAAACTTTGAATTGCCTCCCCTATAGGATTTAGCCCCCTCTGTATATATATCCATTTTGCCCCCTCTGTATATGTATATATATATATATATATATATATTCATTTTTGCCCCCTCTGTATATATTCCATTTTTGCCCCCTTTGTATATATTCCATTTTTGCCCCCTCTGTATATATTCCATTTTTTGCCCCCTCTGTATATATTCCATTTTTGCCCCCTCTGTATATATTCAATTTTTTGCCCCAGGCCTCCCACTGAATATATATCTATCTTGTCCTGTCCCCGCTCTGTAAATATTTCATGATTTTGCCCCTATATAATTCAATGATTTTGCCCCTGGGGCTGGGCCCCTCAGTGTGAAGGACTTGCTGCCAGACAGTGCCATGCATGCCCTGCCCTCATATGGCTGGCTTTCAGACTTCAGACTGTGTCGCACTGCCGGGTGCATCCCCCGCCCCCCCCCCCCCGGGATGAAGCCGGTTTGCACACACACTGACTGTAGACAGTACGCATACAAAAAAAATATACTTACCTACTCTGCCCCGCTCAGGATATCAGTTCACGCTGTCTTCTCATCACGCAATCCCATCATCTGGCATGCACCCATCATCCCGTCAACCCACGTGATCCGGCGAGACCCGGCACTGAGGTCACAAGAAGAAGAAGTGTCTGCCTGGTGTGTGTCACAGTGCTGGAAAGGGTATGGGTGGGGTGGCTTAGGTAACTAACTGCACAGTGCTGCGTACTATAGTAAAACAGCATATAGCCTAAAACAGAGAGGCCCCAACTGGCCATAAAACGCACTTGCGGGGCTGCGGGCCCCCAACACCGCAAAACCAGCCGCACCCCACCTTGGCTGCCGGGTGAAGGTCGCACCCTCTGCGACTGCGATTGTTAAGCCCCTGTTCCTATATATATACATATAGTATCCATTATACCATTTAAGTACTGTATATTTCCATACAGTATCCATAATGCCATGCAGTTCCTATATATTCCCATATAGTATCCATGATACAATGCTGTTCCTATATATTCCCATACAGTATCCATGATACCATGATGTTCCTATATATTCCCATACAGTATCCATGATACCATGAGGTTCCTATACAGGTACAACCTTGCACAGTCTCTGCATTTTCTAATTGAGACTTATAACTAGAAGCATGATTGTTTAGTTCGGCCCATTCAACATTACTATTTGTTAACCAATCTTGCAAAGCAAAGTGAAAGTGAGTTGTTTCACCTTATGGGATGAAGCTGCTTAACACTTTAGCATGTTGGTATGGCGTTGTCTTGCATGAGTACATGACTTCAGATCAATTGTGTTGGGAATGTCACTTTGACAGTAATTCTAAGACTGTTTTTTTGAGTCAGCTTTCCTGCTATAGATTATTCAATATACTTCGTTTTTTGTTGTTGTGGATGATCTACTCATGGGGGATATTTTGTAAAATATGCTACAGATTCTAATCTGCTGTTAAAAACACATAGAATACAGCTAATCTACTTAATCTAGCCAAACAATGTACCATAGGAATCACAATCACTGTGAATCACAAAACATGACAGACAAATCCTAAAGTGTATCTCCAGATGAACCTGAGAGTGCTCCTAAATGTGTAAAGGTCATGTACCCTTGTATAACTTCATTGTTGTCCAAATGCATCTAAAATTTTGTGTGTACAGTTCCTATGCAGTTTTGATCTGCCCTTTGTTACTGGTATGAATGCAGGATCAGATTACACAGGATTAATTTGTAGTCTGTTACCATTGAGAAATATAGATCTGCATAAAATCTAAAAATACATTAGGAAAAGACATTTTTAAACAATGTGCAAAGATGCTTCATATTTTATATAATTTAGATGACTTTAAGCAATATAAAACAATTGTTTAAAAGATGTACACAGCCTTCATTTTAGGACATTCTTAGATGTCAAACACTATAGGGGAGAGTGTCACTCATATAAAATGGTCTCATAAACTATGGGGCACATTTATTAAGACAGACGTTTTAGACGCCGGTCTTAATAAAGCCCTAAACTGGTGGTGGAACCTCCATAGTTATGAAGAGACGCAGGCCTCTCCATAACCTCAGCGCATCCAGCGCCAGTTCTAAATCTAAGACCGCTTCAGAGCTGTATTACATTTAGACCTTTTGCTATGCCTAAAACAAGCATAGAAAATGGTGAATGAGATGGACCTGCCAACCCATCCCCTTCCCCGCCCAGTGGGTCAATCAGTGTAGTCAATTCGCATCAATTGGTGCAGATTTACATGCAGATTTTCCACATGAAGATTTTTTTTACAGGAAAAACAAAATAAATTGACATGCTGCGGATTTGACCGTAGGTCAAAATCCTAGCTGAAAAAACCTGTGCATGAGAATTTAAAATGTACATGACCTACGGTGCGGATTTTCCGCACGCAATCCTGATCGTGTGCATTTACCCTAAAGAGTTTATTGTTTTCCAAAGTGTAATTATTTATTTTACTGACTTATATAGCAATGACATATTCTGTAGCACTTTACAGATATTGTCATCACTTGCTCTCCCAAATGGAGCTCACAATCTAAGTTCCCTATCAGTATGAAGAACACAGAGAAAACCCACACAAGCTCGGGAAATACATACAAACTCCATGCAGATGTTGTCCTTGGTCCACAACGCCGACCACTGAGCCACTGTGCTGTTGCTTTTTATATATCTTGTTTTACTATACTGTATGAAAAGCAACAGCATGATGAATCCATTAAATTCATAACTTACAAACCGTAAAGTATAATGAGTTTGTGAAATCTGAGCTCATTAGATGAATTAGGCCTAGATCACTCCCAACAATTCAAGTGTAGATGGTAGGCGCTGTGTATTTGAATGGAGAAGACACCACATGGAGGTGATTTGCTTGGATACATGACCCTCCACCAGCAGCCATTTTATGGACAATACCTCTGCGTGAACAGCACAAAAGACCTGGCAAACAAGGGGACATTCCCTATGAAACAGAAAATGGTGCAGAATTTCAAAGGCTATATTAGTAAGTGCTTTATAATCATCGTACAAACACATTGGTCAACAGTAACCAGAAAGTGGCCAAGCCCTTTAAGGATGAGCAAATCAATTCTGCCAGTTTGGAATACATACCAAATTAATAAAAAAAACTTTCAATTCTAACGAGCCCCAATTTTTCGTCATTTGTTTTAGGGGAATGAGGGAGAGAGAGAACCTAGTATACTACTCGGGCTTTCTGGGCAATATATATACATTGTCCGGCTAGGTAATCTTTCTCATTCAGGAGAAGGACTAGTATGCATAGTACGTGTGTAGAGGAAGTGTAGACCAGTTAATGCCTTCTGTGTTTCTCAGAAAGATATTCAAATTAGTTTTCCTAATCATACCTGATATCAGCTGATGTAAGATGAAACAAATGAAGAATCACACATAATTAAGCCATAAGCCTTCTTTTATCTCAGCAGTATGTTATCAAAAACATATATACCATATCTCACAAAAGTGAGTACAACCCTTACATTTTTGTAAATATTTTATTATATCTTTTCATGGGACAACACTGAAGATATGACACTTTGATACTAAGTAAAGTAGTCAGTGTACACCTTGTATAACAGTGTAAATTTGGTGTGCCCTCAAAGTAACTCAGCACACAGCCATTAATGTCTAAATCCCTTGGAACAAAAGTGAGTACACCCCTAAGTGAAAATGTTCAAATTATGCCCAAAGTGTCAATATTTTGTGTGGCCACCATTATTTTCCATCACTGCCTTAACTCTCTTGGGCATGCAGTTCACTAGAGCTTCACAGGTTGCCACTGGAATCCTCTTCCACTAATCCATGTCGAGATCATGGAGCTGGTGGATGTTAGAGAGCTTGCGCTCCTCCACCTTCCGTTTGAGGATGCCCCACAGATGCTCTATAGTGTTTAGGTCTTGAGACGTGCTTGGCCAGTCCAGCACTTTTACCCTCAGATTCTTTAGCAAAGAAGTGGTCATCTTGGAGGTGTGTTTAGAGTCATTGTCATGTTGGAATACTGCCCTGCAGCCCAGTTTCTGAGGGGAGGGAATCATGCTCTGCTTCAGTACATCACAGTACATTGTTGACATTCATGGTTCCCTCAATGAACTGTAGCTCTCCACAGCCGGTAGCACTCATGCAGTCGCAAACCATGACACCCCAACCACCATGCTTCACTGTAGGCAAGACACACTTGTCTTTGTACTCCTCACCTGGTTGCCAACACACATGCTTGACACCATCTGAACCAAATAAGTTTATCTTGTCTCATCAGACAACTAGACATGGTAATCCATGTCCTTAATCTGCTTATCTTCAGCAAACTGTTTGCATGCTTTCTTGTGCATCATCTCTTAGAAGAGGCTTTCTTCTGGGACGACAGTAATGCAGACCAATCTGATGCAGTGTGTGGTGTATGGTCTGAGCACTGACAGGCTGACCCTCCACCCCTTTAACCACTGCTGGCAGCACTCATACGTCTATTTTGAAAAGACAACCTCTGGATATGACGCTGAGCACATGCACTCAACTTCTTTGGTCAACCATGGTGAGGCCTGTTCTGAGTGGAACCTGTCTTGTTAAACCACTGTATAGTGTTAGCCACAGTGCTGCAGCTCAGTTTCAGGGTGTTAATAATTTTCTTATAGCCTAGGCCATCTTTATGCAGGGCAACAATTCTGTTTTTTCAGATCCTCAGAGAGTTCTTTGCCATGAGGTGCCACGTTGGACTCCCAGTATGAGAGAGTGCGAGAGTTATAACACCAAACTTAACACACCTGCTCCCCATTCATACCTGAGACCGTGTAACACTAACAAGTCACATGACATAGGAGTGGGAAAATGGCTAATTGGGCACAATTTGGCCATTTTCACTTAGGGGTGTACTCATTTTTGTTGTCAGCTGTACACTGACTACTTTACATTGTCCAAAGTGTCATATCTTCCTTGTTGTCCCATGAAAAGATATAATAAAATATTTACAAAAAATGTGAGGGATGTACTCACTTTTGTGAGATACTATAGCTTGGTCCATAATTCATCCAGATGAATAAAGTGCATTGTCCAGTATACTTACTGTATTAAGCTTGCTGCATCCAAACCGCTCTCATAGACCGAGGAAAGTCAGCACACCCACATGCTTGTAACAGGAGTCATGCCCCCATTCTCATGCTCTGTAAAAGGGTAGTTACCCAGGAAGAGCTGGATTCCTGGTATAAGACAGTGTTCCTTTCCTTTTAGAAAAGAGACTAGCGTGCATGTCTCCTTTCTGGAAAGCATTATGTGAGGACACAAGCACAGCAATAGAAAAAAATGCATAATGAAAAAGCACTGATTGAAAGGTTTGAGGCTACCACAAAAAATAATTGGAAAAAAGGGGATAATATGTGTATAAATATAGATAATACAGTTGAGCAAATCAAATCTATCAATTTGGAGTTTATCATGAATTTTCCTAAAAATTTGGATTCTAACAAAACCAAATATCTTGCTATTCATTTAAGGTAAATCAAGAGAATGATGAATGAAAACATGCATAATTCAGTATTCTTTCAGAAAGGGTTTAAATACCAACTATTTCATAACTACAGTCATTGCTCAGCCCTTTAAATAGGAATCAATTTGTGGAAAAATCTATGGCACACCATAAAATTGCAAAAAGGTGATTTAATTCATATATTATAAAGTGACAAGTTTCCCATTTCCAAATATTCCAGAGAATAAGACATAATGTTTTTCAAAGACTAATACTGTTCCCAACGTTTCAGTCGGAAGACGACCTTTATCAAGGGATCTGTGAAGCATACAAGTATATCAACCTTGAGGAAATTAGTACTGGTATATAGGAAAGAGCTATGTTTTTCATATAATAAGTAAAAAGTCTTAGCAAGCTTATGTACATATATACAAAAGTCAGAGATTATATAGTTCATAATGGCTCAACATTACTCAAGATGACACCTGTAAGCAAGAAAATGTATTTTATCTAGGCAATATATGCTATTTCTAACATCCTGAGGAGGTGATAATATATTAATGATCATAATAGTAATGATAACAAGGAGATATAGGCGGAGGGAGGTCACAGATAGTGAAATGATAACAAGGTGAACGCCGTCATGGACTAAAATCCTGCAGGGCACGCAAGGTCCCTCTGTTCACGCCAGCACATGTCCAGGCCCGTTTGAAGTTTGCCAATGGCCATCTGGATGATCCAGAGGAGGCATGGGAGAAGGTCATGTGGTCAGATGAGACCAAAATAGCACTTTTTGGAATCAACTCCACTCGCCGTGTTTGGAGTACAACCCCAAGAACACCATCCCAACCATGAAGCATGGGGGTGGAAACATCATACTTTGGTGGTGCTTCTCTGCAAAGGGGACAGGATGACACACCGTATTGAAGGGAAGATGGATAGGGCCATTTATCGTGATATTTTGGCCAACTGTTTTTTTGGCCATTTTGGTTGTCTTCCAGCATGACAATGACCCAAAACACACAGCCAGGGCAACTAAGGAGTGGCTTCGTAAGAAGCATTTCAAGGTCCTGGAGTGGCCTAGCCAGTCTCCAGACCTACACCCAATAGAAAATCTTTGGAGGGAGCTGAAACTCAATGTATCCCAACAACAGCCCCGAAGCCCAAAAGATCTGGAGAAGATCTGTATGGAGGGGTGGGCCAAAATCCCTGCTACAGTGAAATGTCTGACCTCTGTAATTGCAAACAAAGGTTTCTGATCCAAATATTAAAGGGGTTCTGCAGGTTTTAATATCTGATGATCTATCCTCTGGATAGATCATCAGTATCTGATCGGCGGCGGCCCGACACCCGGGGCCCCCGCCGATCAGCTGTTTGAGAAGGCAGCGGCGCTACAGGAGCGCCGCGGCCTTCTCAGTGTTTACCCGCAGGCCAGTGACGTCACGACTAGTATCACTGGCCTGGGCGGGGCTAAGCTCTGTTCACATGAATGGAGCTTAGCCCCGCCCAGGCCAGTGATACTAGTCGTGACGTCACTGGCCTGCGGGTAAACACTGAGAAGGCCGCGGCGCTCCTGCAGCGCCGCTGCCTTCTCAAACAGCTGATCGGCGGGGGCCCCGGGTGTCGGGCCGCCGCCGATCAGATACTGATGATCTATCCAGAGGATAGATCATCAGATATTAAAACCTGCAGAACCCCTTTAAGTTCTGTTTTGCTATTGTATCAAATACTTATTTAATGCAATAAAATGCTAATTCATTATTTAAAATCATACAATGTGATTTTCTGGATTTTTTTTTAGATTCTGTCTCTAATAGTTGGAGTGTACCCACAATAAAAGTTAAAGACCTGTCCATTTTTTGTAGGTGGGAAAACTTGCAAAATCGCTAGTGTATCAGATACTTATTTTCCTCACTGTATGGAAGCAACCCCCTTTCCAGAATGATAAGACAATGAGAATTGCCTTGTTTAGTTGACTAACCAAAAAAGAGGCAGAAATGAGTAAAGAAAAAACAGGGCCAATCCAACGGTGTTCCCCTCAAAGAAGGACATCGGAACTAGGTGAGTATATTTAAGTGGCGTCTTTACTGTGCAACATGTTTCAAGGGCGCATTGCCCTCTTTCATCAGGCATATAGTGAATTTATTTTAGCAGGTTTAAAAACACATTCTAAATTAGTGTGCATTAGCTGGTCGGTGGGGAAGAATGGGGGGGTGTAATATGGGAAGGGGTGGGGGGAAGAGGAGAGAGAGAAATGAATGCAGGAGATGCAGAGTACAACACATTAACACAGTACATGTACAATACAATATATGGAATACATTTAAAAAAAATGGTAATTAAAATTATGAACTAAAAAAAATACCTAGTTCCAAGGTCCTTTGAGGGGAGCGCTGTTGGATTGGTTCTGTTTTTTTTTTGCTGTATAGAAAACACAGCCTGCTCAGCTATTTGTTGTGTTGAACACAACAGTAAAAGGTAAGCGTTAAATCGGCTTTTACTTATCACCACAAAATAACTGGTTCTGCACATGAGACGCTGCCTCTGTCATTTTTTTGTTTACAGTATATAAAAAAGAAGAGGGGATATCTTGTCTCATGCCAGCAGAATTAAGATGGGCAAATTTTCATCTATTCTTCCCAAAATACGAGAGCAGTGTTGCCTGTCATAAAATACAGTACGTAGAGTACATTAGTTAGAGTAGTACCTAAGGCCAGTCATTTAAGCAAGGTAATTTTCTCTTGTGACATTATAGGTCTTTAGTAGAGATGAGCGAGCACTAAAATGCTCGGGTGCTCGTTATTCGAGTCGAACTTTTCCCGATGCTCGAGTGCTCGTTTCGAGTAACGAACCCCATTGAAGTCAATGGGAGACTCGAGCATTTTTGCGGGGGATCAAGGCTCTGCCTAGGGAAGGCTGGGTGAAAACCTGGAAACCTCAGAAAATGATGGAAACACCACGGAAATGGACAGGAAACAGCAGGGGCAGCATGCATGGATGCCTCTGAGGCTGCTTAATCCCACCATTACCCCAAATCCTCAGGCAACAGCCTGGTGGTTACCCTCATGGCAATTGTGCTCACCCAGACCAAGAAAGGCGAGGCAAATACCCATCACATGTTAGGGAAGCACCCAACTAGATGCAACGAAGGTCCATCACCGCCTGCAGGTGACACCACTGCTCATGCTGGCACTGCAGCTGACATCAAGTTTAGTATCTGTTCTTATCAGTTGCTGTGCCTGCTGGTGGTATAGTGGTGAGCATAGCTACTTCCCAAGCAGTTGATCTGGGTTCAATTCCCGTCTATTGCAGGAGGCAATTCAGAATCAGTACAATATCTAATACGTCCCCCTACCCGGGAAAATTGTTTGGAGAGAGGGCATGTAGGTGGGGGGGAAGGAGGTTTTCGCTGGAAGAGCCAGAGGAGTGCCCCCTGGGCTAGCGTGTGTGGTGGTGACAACAGCCGGAATGGATTTAGAAAAACTGTTGCATCAACCGGTGCGGTATCGATTCTTCTCAGTTTAATACCGTATACATCCCCTATTTTGGGACCCTATATTTAATGGATTTTTCGACCACGGAAAACGGAAAAAGAGCTTGCTCTGGCCAGGGGAGTGTCTTTCCCACTGCAGCTAAGGGGACGTGTCCATGCTCTGCCTATCACAGGTCAGGAGGCAGATAAAAGAAGAACAAAAACATACATGAGTACAACTTCGGATACGTCCCCTATCCGGCTAAATTGTTTGTAGAGTGGGCCTGTAGGTGGGGGGGGCAGGCTGGGGCAAGGAGGTTTCGCTGGAAGAGCCAAAGGAGTGCCCCCTGGGCTAGCGTGTGTGGGGGTGACAACAGCCAGATGGATTTGGGAAAACTGTTGCTTTAACCCGTATGGTATCAATTCTTCTCAGTTTAATACCGTATACATACCCTATCCGGGTAAATTGTTTGTAGAGTGGGCCTGTAGGTGGGTGGCAGGCTGGGGCAAGGAGGTTTCGCTGAAAGGGCCAGAGGAGTGCCCCTGGGCTAGCGTGTGTGGGGGTGACAACAGCCGGGTGTAGTCAGAATGACGACGCAGGACCCCAACTTAAAAATTTAGCATCAACTGGTACAGTCGTAAATTATGAGCTTGATCAAGTGTGGTATGTCTTCTATGTATACTACTCAGTTTAATACCGTATATGGCAGCTATCCCGAAAAATAGTTTGTAGAGAGAGAGAGAGAGAGAGAGAGAGAGAAAGATAAGACAAAGAAGTAAATTGTTTGGAGAGAAGGCCTGTAGGTGGGGTGGCAGGCTGGGGGGAAGGAGGTTTCGCTGGAAGAGCCAGAGGAGTGCTCCCTGGGCTAGCGTGTGTGGGGGTGACAACAGCCGGGTGTAGTCAGAATGACGACGCAGGACCCCAACTTAAAAATTTAGCATCAACTGGTACAGTCTTAAATTATGAGCTTGATCAAGTGTGGTATGTCTTCTATGTATACTACTCAGTTTAATACCGTATATGGCAGCTATCCGGAAAAATAGTTTGTAGAGAGAGAGAGAGAGAGAGAGAAAGATAAGACAAAGAAGTAAATTGTTTGGAGAGAAGGCCTGTAGGTGGGGTGGCAGGCTGGGGGGAAGGAGGTTTCGCTGGAAGAGCCAGAGGAGTGCCCCCTGGGCTAGCGTGTGTGGGGGTGACAACAGCCGAGTGTACTTAGAATGACGACGCAGGACCCCAACTTAAAAATTTAGCATCAACCGGTACAGTCGTAAATTATGAGCTTGATCAAGTGTGGTATGTCTTCTATGTATACTACTCAGTTTAATACCGTATATGGCAGCTATCCGGAAAAATAGTTTGTAGAGAGAGAGAGAGAAAGATAAGACAAAGAAGTAAATTGTTTGGAGAGAGGGCCTGTAGGTGGGGTGGCAGGCTGGGGGGGAAGGAGGTTTCGCTGGAAGAGCCAGAGGAGTGCCCCCTGGGCTAGCGTGTGTGGTGGTGACAACAGCCGGGTGTAGTTAGAATGACGACGCAGGACCCCAACTTAAAAATTTAGCATCAACCGGTACAATTGTCAATTATGAGCTACATCAAGTGTGGCATGACTTTTAAATGGATATTGCATGTGGTTACGTACTCCCTGGAACCCCATAGTCACCCCTTCCCTGATGTGCTAGCCCAGAACATTCTCTGCCCCAATTCGCAAGACCTTTTGCTGTTTCCGTGTGCTGACAGTGGGGATTTACCAGTGTTGTCTGAGGAGGTGGTGGACAATGGCGAGTCACAGGTGTCGGGGGGTGAAGTAGTTGTATGGGAAGCAAGTTACAGTGGGGACTCCTTGGGGGGGAATTTCTCAGGATGGGACAGATTCAACTTGGGTGGATCAGGCACAGGAACAGATGAATTTTTTTGAGGGGTTTATTTAACTTTTATTTAGCAAAAATAACCACAGAGATATTTATTTGTTATCTTCTCTGCGCAGTCTGGCTTAGGGGTTCGTCACTTTGATGGCGAGCTGTGCCGCTCTCTCCACAATGGTCTGTAGGTTCTTAGATGGAGACTTTGTCGGCGATTTCAGTACAGAAGGACTTGTTGCTCATCAACAGAACCACGACCTCCTTGATATTGTGGACAAGGAATTTGCGGGTGGACCAGGAATTTGCGGAACCCTGCGGGCAGCATGTGTTTGGTCTTCTACTTGCTACCGTATCCAATGTTGGGCAATATAGATTCGCAAGTAATATTATTTTTCACACCTATCCCAAAAATAAAAATGTATGCAGTTTGCGCAAATAAAACTGGAAACTGGAATTGGAGAGAGGGCCTGTAGGTGGACCTCCGGAAAAATTGTTTGGAGAGAGGGCCTGTAGGTGGACCTCCGGAAAAATTGTTTGGACAGAGGGCCTGTAGGTGGACCTCCGGAAAAATTGTTTGGAGAGAGGGCCTGTAGGTGGACCTCCGGAAAAATTGTTTGGAGAGAGGGCCTGTAGGTGGACCTCTGGAAAAATTGTTTGATTAAAGGGCCTGAAGGGGGCCCTCCTGAAAAATTGTGCTAAAAGAGTGCCAGTTGGACCTCTAAAAAATGGCGTTTTTTGGGTAAGCGTTAGGCAAAGACGATATGTAGGAGGAGGAGGAGTAGGAGGAGGAGTAGAGAAGAGGTATCGGATACATAAGTTATTTAAATCTTTAGCTGCTTTCCCCCGGAGGAGATTTGAATTCCGGTGAAATCCAGGCTTTGTTCATTTTAATAAGCGTCAGCCTGTCAGCGCTGTCAGTTGACAGGCGTGTACGCTTATCGGTGATGACGCCACCAGCTGCACTGAATACCCGCTCTGACAGCACGCTAGCGGCAGGGCAGGCCAGCACCTCCAAGGCGTACAGCGCCAGTTCAGGCCACGTGTCCAGCTTTGAAACCCAGTAGTTGTATGGAGCAGAGTGATCGGTCCGGACGTTGGTATGGTCAGCTAGGTACTCCCTCACCATCTTTCTGTACAGCTCCCCCCTACTCTGCCTAGACTGGGGACAGGTAACAGTGTCTTGCTGGGGTGACATAAAAGTGGCAAAGGCCTTGGAGAGCATTCCCCTGCCAGTGCTGGTCAAGCTGCCTGCTCGCCTCCTCTCCCCCGCTACTTGGCTCACAGAACTATGCCCTCTGCCGCTAGCGGCGTCAGATGGGAAGAATTGTTTGAGCTTGTGCACCAGGGCCTGTTGATATCTATTCACTCTCATACTCCTTTCCTCTGCAGGGATGAGAGTGGAAAGGTTCTGCTTGTACCGTGGGTCCAGGAGAGTGAACACCCAGTAATCGGTGTTTGAAAAAATTCTTCTAACGCGAGGGTCACGGGATAGGCAGCCTAACATGAAGTCTGCCATGTGCGCCAGAGTCCCAACACGTAAGAATTCCCTCTCCTCACTGGCCTGACTCTCCATTTCCTCCTCCTCCTCCTCCTCCAAGTCCTCCTCTTCAGCCCATACACGCTCAAGAGTTAAGGACTGAGCACTGGTACCCTCTACTGTCTCGCCGACATTCTCCTCCTCTTCCTCCTCATCCTCATCCTCCTCCTCTGATACGTGCTGAAAAACAGAACGGAAGGTGCTCTGGCTATCAAGCGACGTATCTTCCTCCACCGTCTCTTGTGACAAGCGCAAAGCATCCGACTTGATGCTGAGCAGTGAGTTTTTCAACAGGCAAAGCAGCGGGATGGTGAGGCTGATAATGGCGGCATCGCCGCTGACCATCAGTGTTGACTCCTCAAAGTTGCTCAACACCTGGCAGATATCAGACATCCACGTCCACTCCTCATTGTAGACTTGAGGAATCTGACTGACCTGACTACCAGTTCTGGTGAAAGATGACATCTGGCAGTCTACAATCGCTCTGCGCTGCTGGTAAACTCTGGATAACATGTTTAATGTGGAATTCCATCGCGTGGGCACGTCGCACAACAGTCGGTGACCGGGCAGTTGTAGGCGGCGCTGCGCTGCCCTGAGAGTGGCAGCATCTGTGGTAGAGTTGCGGAAATGCGCACAGATGCGGCGCACCTTGGTGAGCAAATCAGACAGATTGGGGTATGTCTTGAGGAACCGCTGAACTATGAGATTGAACACGTGGGCCAGGCATGGCACATGTGTCAGTCTGCCGAGTTGCAGAGCCGCCACCAGGTTACGCCCGTTATCACACACAACCATGCCTGGCTTAAGGTTCAGCGGTGCCAGCCACAGATCGGTCTGCGCCGTGATGCCCTGTAAAATCTCTTGGGCAGCGTGCCTTTTGTCACCTAAGCTCAGCAGTTTGAGCACCGTCTGCTGGCGCTTACCCACGGCACTGCTGCTGCGCCTAGAGCTACCGACTGAAGGCGCCGTGCCCACGGATGGTAATTCGGTGGAGGAGGAGGAGGGGTCGGAGGAGGAGGAGGCATAGTAGGTCTGAGAGACCGTGAACGAGGTAGGCCCCGCAATCCTTGGTGTGGGCAATACATTAGCGGCCCCAGGGTCATTCTCGGTCCCAGCCTCCACCAAGTTAACCCAATGTGCCGTCAGTGAGATATAGTGTCCCTGCCCGGCAGCACTTGTCCACGTGTCCGTGGTTAGGTGGACCTTCTCAGAAACAGCGTTGGTCAGGGCACGGATGATGTTCTCCGACACGTGCTGGTGTAGGGCTGGGACGGCACATCGGGAAAAATAGTGGCGGCTGGGGACGGAATACCGAGGGGCAGCCACCGCCATGAGATTGCGAAAGGCCTCGGTCTCTACCAGCCTATAGGGCAGCATCTCCAGGCTAAGCAATTTGGAGATGTGGACGTTGAGGGCTTGGGCATGTGAGTGGGTGGAACTGTATTTCCTCTTGCGCTCCAGCGTCTGCTGTAAAGACAGCTGATCGCTGCGCTGGGACACGTTGGTGGACACTGTGGAGGATCGTTGAGGCGAAGGTGTGGTTTTCCGGCGGGAGGCGCTCGTGCCAGGGTCCTGGGCAGGGGGTTGACTAGCAGAGGCAGCGAGTGACGCAGGGGGTTGACTAGCAGAGGCAGCGAGTGACACAGGGGAAGGAGCAGTGGTGTGACCCGCAGGAGGTGGTGAACAGCCTTGGTTCCATTGAGTGGGGTGTTTAGCACTCATATGCCTGCGCATGCTGGTGGTGGTTAGGCTAGTAGTGGTGGCACCCCTGCTGATCCTGGTGTGGCACAGGTTGCACACCACAGTCCGTCGGTCATCCTCACTTTCTTTAAAGAACCTCCAGACTTGCGAACATCTAGGCCTCGCCACTGGAGCTTCACTACGTGAAACAGTTGCTGTTGATGCACCAGCTCTGGCCCTGCTTCTCCCTCTGGCCACACCACTGCCTCTTACAACCTGTTCTGGTGCAGCACTCGCCTCCGCCTCAGAAGGACTGTCTTCACTCGGCATATCAACCCAGCTTGGGTCAGTCACCTCATCATCCTCCGATTCCTCAGTCTGCTCCCCCCTCGGAATTCCTCCCCTAACAACAACTTCACCACTGTCTGACAACCGTGTCTCCTCATCGTCTGACACCTCTTTGCAAACTTCTTCCACTAACTCAACATTGTCATCATCATCACCCACAGACTGCGACAGTTGGAAAACTTGGGCATCGGGAACGAGGTCAGCAGCAACCTGAGAAGTGGTTTGTGACTCTGGGAAGGGTCCAGAAAACAGTTCCTGAGAGTATGCCGGATCACATTCCAAATTTTCCTGGGAGGGGGCAGACTGGGGGGAAGGAGGTTGAGGTGGAGGAGCCAGAGGAGTGCTCCCTTGGGTAACGTGGGTGGACTGCGTGGAAGACTGACTGGTGGACAAATTACTTGAAGCATTGTCCGCAATCCACGAGATCAGCTGTTCGCACTGTTGTGGTTTCAACAGTCCTCTACCACGTGTCCCTGTAAGTTGAGACATGAAGCTAGGGAGTGTAACTCTGCGGCGTTCCCCTGCTCCCTCATCAGCAGATACT